>BQNB010007130.1:0-42327 GCA_026074375.1 Tanacetum coccineum | reverse complement strand
GCTATCACTTTGGTTATGTGTCTCATAGAAGATGAGGATAAATTTTCGAGAGATTGTGGTCTCCTTATACATCGGTTTTGGTTATACGTTCGAAGTCATATCTATAGTACTAGATATAAGACACAAGTTTGGGTTGTTCTACTTTAGCATCAAATTGGTTATACTTAGTTTTCTTCATCAGTAATCATTACATAGAGCTTACAAAATTAAAGATTCAACAAATGGTTAACATATGGGTTTCAGGGGAAGCTTAATGTTAAAATGTTTAACCATTTATATGCTACATCAAGGTGAAGGTTTTGACTACTACTAGCCTTTGTTACTACTGCTAGTTTAAGTTTCTACTGCTCAAGTTCATTTATCTTAAAGGCGCGTCATGGAGGGTAATTTGAGTTGTTGGAAGGATGGATTAGAAGTGTGATAATGGTTTGTGGTTGTGAAGATCAAAGTTTTATACTTTAGTCCCTTATTTGATGATGACATAAATGGGACGAAGATTTGATGATTTGCAACTTGTAGATCCTTGGTAACTTAAGGGGAAGTTTTCATTCGTATATTAACTTCAAGGGAAGTTCGTGCTTATTTGGTTTTGTCATTATCAACTAGGGTAAGATTGTTGGGAATTATATTTGAGTTGATAAGACAAAACAATAATGAAACAAGATGGAAACAAAAAGGACCAAAGCTGTAATTAAAGAATTCTACAAAAGATAAGAATTGGAGGATTCTATCAGATTTGGTAAAAGATAAAGATGAATAATTAATTGATTATCTCATTAATATCTTTTATTAGTTTCCATGTAAAGCTTTGACTCCTTATGCTATAAAAGGAGGTCCAGCATATTGTTTTAATCATCCAGAAAAGTGTGTGTTCATCATATGAGAGTCGACTAGATACAAAAGTGTGTGTGTACACGTTTGTATAATTAGTGTAGACGTCTAGAGTTTAGCCTCAAGGATTGTAAATCCCTGTTACTAGTTAGAGTAACCGATCTATTCTGATCAAATAGTATTTGGGGCTGTGATGAATAAAATAAAAACCTTGAAGTAACTTTGATTCTATGTTATTATTCCGCTGTGCAAATTTATTAATCATTGTTAATCATGATCCTAGATGAGAACTAATCATTCTCGAGCTATAAACGATCCAACACAAACATTCACATGGGGTCGTAGCTTGCGGTTGATGTAAATCACTATGTTTACGGGTGCCTCTCTTCCTCCATCTCGTTATGTTGTTTCAAGTTATTTTAGAGTTTTTTTTATCGAGTGACCTAAGAAAGTAAAGATGAGTTGGATATTAATAAATTGATAATGGGCCGAGAATCAAGGACGTGATTGCCGGGACATGATTAATAAACGTGATTTGATTGACTTATTAAAAGCTCAATAATATCTTTTTTTTATATTCCATCCTTTAAATACATTTAACATTAGTCAAACATGCCAATTGTATATTTAAACATTTGTATTATGATCATGGAGCAATATGTGCATGATTTAAGAAACTATCTTGTGTGTTGAAATCGTTTACTCGTATTTTAAGGCTGTATTGTTATGTTGTGTATGAATTCAAATTAGACAACGACAATGCATCCAGCATCATCTTAATGTGCAACCTATCAGCCAATTTAATAACTACAGCTTTGGCATCAACCATTCCTAGAATCATTGGTAAAGAAATCTATATTTAGTTTTTCGTTTTTCGCACATCTTAACGACACGTGATGCAGTATTTGACCAAAATGTTCAAGACATATACAAATTATCAATGTTTGGTTTCAAATTTGTACTAAAAGACATTGAACCTTACCTGCAAAAATAACAATGAATATATGACGTATTCTGCTGGTTCGGGTTGGATGGGTTTCTCTTGTTACAGGACTATTATTTCCAATGTTGATAAGAAAATTATCCACTTATGAGTCCTCTTTTACAAACAATAGTAGTTAAAATCCAACATTTAAGAAGCAACCCATCTTTAGTAACCTCATTTTAACCCACTTTTGACCGAATAAGCTTCTTCCAAAGCCACCTCAAAATCTGCAATGCTTGTCCAGACGGGCTGCAAATGCACAAAAGAGATAATTATTGTTTTTGTTATATAGAGATGTAACAATATACATTGCGCTAACAACACAATGCATCTTTTTTGCAAAACACTAATAGAAAAACATTAACACACAATCCAAAGAACAATTCATTCAACCTATTTTATAACACAAAACCAGTAGTTTTTATTTTTCCAGCTCCTTTAGTTATTCAAAGTAACAGTTAAATGATTTATATTAAGTTTAACCATTCCTACTACAGGTAAGTATACATTTAGGCACAATTGATCTTCCATTCTACGTATCTAACAGGCTAAACTACACCAATATGGGTAGTTGAACTGCTCGAAAGTCAGTCGCATATTTCCAGTGAGTAAGTCGGGACCTGCTCATTTTAATTAACATTCTGATTTAGGGTCCACGCAGACACACACAAATGTATACACAGAAACATGTTTTTAAGACGTTGTTAGTTTTCAGAAAACACAAACACCTAATATGGTCTAAGCAATTAAATCGTTTTACAATGTCTTATAAATCCTCAAGACGATCCAAACACATTGGAGAAATCCAGCTATCACATATTCTCCATTGTTGAAGGTATAACACTTCCGCCGCAATAAAAGACTACACCTTAAAGATAATTTCTTCATAATATTAAACTACTAAGCCATGAAGAATATAATGGATAAAACAAAGGTTGAATAACCTTACCTGTTAAGGAGCTGCACGTTGATGTATGACAAAGCTTGACTAACTATCTTCTGAACAATTATCGAGGGCACCTGAAATGCCACATATGAGAAATTAGACAAAAAAATATAATCTTAGCAGTCGCAACTTAAATGTTCGAATAATGTGCTTGCTAATATGTATATGTTTGCGGGCAACATATTAAAACAACAAAAAACCCACTATTCACATACTGAAAGTAAGTACCTAGCACATATCTAACCAAGTGCAATTGTTTTACAACATAATAAACACCCTCTTAATAGGCTGCATTTGTGTAGAAGCACACAAACACGTCCAAAACTTAGAAGTTAGAATAGACATGGAAGAAACACAAAGCTAAAACATGAATATCTCTATAATAAAAGCACAACATGCATTTGTAGATTTTAGGTTTATTTTTAAAAGCAGTAAATAAACCGAACCAGCTCTTGGCGGTTTGTCGGAGCGGCTTGTACTGGCTGTCCGGTTTAAGCTTTACTTAAACTGAATTTATCGATTCGTCCAAGAACTTTGGCCTAAGCGAACCATGTACAGCTCACCATCAACTTTTTATAACAAACATACAGATCCTCAACCTGGATTCAAACTCAAGTTGCTACATATGTTTCCTACCACGTTTGGATTGTATATCTCTCTTTCACCCATTCAATATTGCCTTACATGCCTTAGAAAGATAAGAACTTAATTTCAGCCAAAAGAGTCTAGCACTTCAAGGAATCTTTCTTCTTTGTGACATAGTTTGCTTCAATCACTGTGGCAAAGATAGGATACCCATTTTTTGTACTCAATAATAAATCAAAGTTTTTTGTGTAGATGCATGTAACCTCCTGGAAATCAGATGACGAAGAAGCAACAAAACATTAGGGTAGAGCAAAACTAAATCATACAACAAAGAAGAAATTAATTTTTCCACGACGAGCACAATCAATCAAATCATTCAGAAGTATCACTTACTTGTATCTCGATAATCTGCCACCTTCAACCTCTGAATATGAATTTTGGACGAAAGGCCCCAACACTGATCCAGATTTATTACAGTCGTACTTCATCTGTTTCAATTGGGGAAAAAGTCCAGATCATGAGGTCACAACTCCTCCAACACGAATCATTGTATTTTAATGGATTTGCCTGTCAAAAAAATCAAGATGGTTCTCACAGTGCATACATTTAGGTCTACGTTACAGAAGCCTCTAATCAAACAAAACCGGTCATACCTGATGTTTCGAATTTGATCATAAAAATCAACTTCTTGAGGAAGCTTCAATTCAACTATGTAGAACAGAAAATTAAGTAATCAGTTAAGGGGCGTTTGGATCAGCTTATTTAGCTTGCTTATGGGCAAATACAATGTCACAAAGTTCTCCTTCAGTATATGCTTATGAAGAGACTCTAACTCCAGCTCTGATAATTCTGCTTGTCTTTCCAACCTAGAAACGTCACTTTTTAACACTTCCACTGCATTTTTTGATGCTTCAGTGTAGTTCTGCTTTGGGCTATTCAATAGATCAGCCATACTTCTATCTGAAAGAGAGCCCAAAGATCAATCATTACTTGACCTTTGCTTGTCGACCTTCTTATTTAGAGGCTTTGATTTCTTTTTTATAGTTGCTTGCTCCGGGAAATTAGGATTATTCTCCGATTTAGAATCTTTGCTGTTCTCTGAGTCTACTCTTTATAAGTAGACATCCTGATTAAGAATAAAAAATAAGATCTAATTATTTTGGGTTCTGCATATAGAGGGATAGGAAAATGCAGCTAATATTGTATCTTACTTCTGCAAAATCATGTATGTTCCTATTATCGCTCTTCGATTTGACTGATTCAGACTGTGGAGACTCGTTCTCTTCAAAATCTCTAAAACCACCCGAACATTACTTAACTTTACACCGTTGAAATAATAATAATAATGGATATTGGATTGATTAATTACACTTCCTATACCTCATGTCATCTGTTCGTTGCATCTTCTGAATGAAAAACCTGTCCCATGTTATAAGCATTGGTAAAACTTGACAATATTTTAGCATTGTGATCCTAATTAAGCGGGCCAATTATTCAAAAAAGAGAACTTACATGTAGAATTGCACCAGAGTCTGAAGTTGTAAGCGACAAAGAAAGTTGAAAAGGTTCAGTTGACTCAACAAAAGTAGCAAATCATCTTCCAACCCTCCTCCACTACCCGAATTTTGATGATCCCTGTGAGAACCCATACAACATTACACAACACTATCGATAATTTCACTGAAAATGACATAAAACTTGTAGCTACTATTACCGTTTGCACATTGAAGTAATATATTTTCTCTTTATATGTTTCTGCAATTCTGAATCATAAGCCAAAAAATCCATACATAAATAGGGTCTGCCCATGTACAAAAAACACATCAACCACAGGCGCTTTACTCGAGTCCACGCTATCGGCTTTCATCAGTTATCTGGGGCATCATCGCTAACAATCAGCCCTTTTCCTTTTAGCTTTGGCACCTACAATGATGAATGATCACACCAAGGTAAATTTTCAATTAAAAAAATAAATCATAACTGCTTCACAGATAATAACTTATTGCTGATAATTGCCATCATCGGCACTATGCAAATGCAATAATCAGATAACCAATCCCAAAATGCAAACCAAATCATATTAAGCTCCCATTGACATAGCTATATAGTACTTGATAAAAAACTGTAATTGCTTCATCACATTACATTGCATTACAATACCTATGTGGCTTGAAACTGCAGTTGAAACATCTCTTAAAATTTGATCATAATTATTCAAGAATTGGGATATTCTATTGGTCGCTTTCGGAACTCAAATATTAGTTTTTTTTCAAAAATTAAGATATTTGGATACCGAATTTTCGGATATTTAGATATATAAAACCCTTATACCACATTTTGGATATACGAAATTCAGCCGTCGGCTATTAGACCGTGCATTCGATGGTTTTATTAAATGTGACCAGTGACCGGCCGCACAAAACATATGCAAACCAAAACCAGAAAGCATATGCAACTCGAAACCATAAGTCTTAATACAAAGTTTATTTTCTGTCAATCGAAAGGTCAGAGTATACGTGTTTATATTAAGGTTGTCGCGCAACAGCGAACAAAACTGGGTAAAAGGGACTTCGACCCGACATGGCTGCAAACACGTTCTCATACTACCCCCCCAAGATTCAGTTGCAAAATAAGTGTTTTTTTTTATATTGAGGTACACAATGGCCAAATTACACGCTTGCCAAAGTCTAACGATTAACCGGCAACAACGAAAGTTGTACCCGATTCCCGTCGTGGCTGCGACCATATGGCCACCTCGCCAAGGTACGGGTATAAAATAGATGACAAATTTCATCATTGCCTGGATTCGTTAGAGTTCGGGAAAGTTTCGCCCGAACTATACTGCCCGTGATACAAATCAGAAACCCGTAGGCACCAACCTATGGACTAAATGTTTCGCAAATGTTACATCCTGGCAATAGTTAGAGTCTGTAAAAGCAAGCTCAGGCCAGCGACAATGGAAGTGGTACCCGAAACACGTCATGGTTGCAACCATATAGTTACCCTGCCAAGATTCCGGTTTCGGCAAACTACACTTGCCAATATAAAAAAGCTGACAACATGGCTGCAAACACGTAGTAGTGCTGCCGCGCCATATCAAACAAACGATTAATGGCCGTTTTAAGCATAAACAAATGATGGTGTACGTGCAAATTTGTGGGCATATTTTGCAGCCAATGAGCTGATCATCATCGTACTCAACCATCCGTCCACCCTACATAATCGAAGCATCATAATAGTGGCCAAGAAACAGGGTTTACTCTTTTAATTATAATTATAAAACCATATAAAAAGCAGGAACAAACAACCGATTACCTTGCGAAAACACGGATGTTTACACACTTAACATAACACGTTTTCGAATCACGTCATGACTTTAATTTAAAAAGTGAAAGCAACTTCAAACTCAACATGTCATCAAATAAAAATCAAGAAACCGAAACAATCCAAAATCAAATACGGAATAATCGAGGCATCTCCGAATCTATAATTTTGTATAAATTTCCTTTTAGACATTACGTCGAACATTTTATGTTCATGGTTGATATTAAAAACCCTTATACTGTATTCATTTAATTTATTTTCAGTTTTGGCGGTTTATACATTTTCATTTCTTTGAATTCATCATTATCAATTCCTGATTCATTCCGCCTTCAATTTATAAACCCCCAATTTTTACTTAACTTTATTTTTTAACAACAATAATACCATAAACAAACTTTTTTTCAACAAAATAAACAACACTTTGATCAACCATTAACTATAATACACATTCATCATATTAAACAACATGCAAACAGTACTTAAGAACTTACTAACCCCAAAAGTAAAGAATATCATTCAAAGATCAAACCCTAACAATCTTGACAACCCTCCATTCAAAGAACCAAACCATAGCAGAAACCATAGATCGTAATTACTGGTAAATCAAACCGCCTTTTTAGAAAGAGAAAGAAAAAGGATGGTGGTACCGGCGTTTGAGAGAGAGAGAAAAACGATCTGTGTTAGTGATACGTGTTTTTTTGGAGAGTGAGAGATAACACGTACCCATTACGTGTGTATGAGGTCGGGTATGGGTCACGCATTAAATGCGAACACATTGAATGCAACCGGGTTTGGCGGGTCGGGTTACGCATTAAGTGTTTTTACCCAGCAATCCTGGTAATTGTAGGTATTTATATTATAATATAATATTTGTATTATACATTACACATATATATTAAAGAGCAAGAATCGGATTTCGTGCCTCTTAAATACTGCAGAAAACATGCCTCTTAATTACTCCCCTTTAAAAACCGTACCCTTTCTCTTTTTGGGTTATTTCTTTTGGTCATGCCCCGGGTCATTATTAATAATAGTAAATTGTATGTCATGGTTTGAGGTGTATTTATGAGAAAAACAATGATTCAGTAAGCAAACACGTGTCCTGTGACTCATCTTCATCTCCATTTTCATTTGTGTCCTAATCCCACAAATCCACAGTTTTTGGATCTATTCCTTCTTTCGCTCTAAAACCACCGGGAAAAAAAAACCTCTACATTTCCCACAAGATGAGGCTCATTAACATCAACCCTAACTCTAATTTGATCTCTAAAAATTGGCACCAAGAATGAAGTCACCGGCATAGGCGTGTGTTTAGGTTTTTCGGCGACTGTTGGTTCGTCGTTTTCACTCCGGCCATCAGTAGTAGTAAGTCTCACCATATCATTTTTAAAGTTTTTTATGAATTGGTGTTTAGTTGCTTGATCATTAAAATTGAATTGGAGTTATAATTGTTGATTTTGTGTAGGTGGATAGGTATGAAGAAGACTAACTTGCCCCAAAAAGAAGGCTTAAGGTAATGGAATGAAAATGATTACTGATTTGGTTTTTTAAAAGTTTTGAATTTTAATTTGTGGTTTGAAATGTTTGTGGATTATGAAGATGGAGAAAGGAGAAATACTGGAGGATGATGCATATGCTTCCAAGGTTGATGGTTGTGTTAAAGATTCAAGTGTGGAAGTAATTGGATTGGCAGGGATTACAGATTGGTGATTATAGAGGTAAAATTGCTTTAGGAAATTTGGTGTTAAATTTGTAAAAAATTTGGTTGCACACCAAATTTTTGATCAAATGTGTAAGTGAAAATTGTAGTGACAGTTTTGGTCTCTTTTGTTTGTAGTTAATGGAAGTGTTTCTGGAGGATGGAAAATGAAAAGGATTCGGTTAACAAGCACAAAGTTATTGATGCGTGGCGAGGAACATTAAGGGTAAGTGTAGTTAAATATGTCATCAACGTCAAACTTTATTTTGTTTGTAGTAGATCGTAGTACTAATTTACTATATATAGGAAAATGTAAGGTCAAAAAATATTTATAATAAGTACGAGTTTGGTAAGTTAAATATGCAACTTTCATGCTCTAGGTCATTGTGCTTAGAAACAGAAAATCAGCTTTTGGTTCCAAACGTTATGCGCTTTTAAAATCCTTTTCGAAACATGTGAGGAGTCCCAAAATCCCCCTTAGTTTAGATTGTCGTTATATGCTTATTGTGTTCTTTAAATGAAATTAGTACTTCTGAGTGTTTGAACTAGGTATCCCAAACACCCTTGGCTGCCTTTGTAGGCGTTCATTTGCATTTTCCAAATAAGCAGTTTCCAACGTTTGACGAAACTATCATAAGTGAAAAGTTTAATCCAGTTCAGTCGGATAGCCTAACAAAGATAGCCAATTAAGGTTTTGGGGTGAAAGAGACGATAGAGGGGAAAGGGATAGCCAGTTGTATCGGGTAGAACCTCTCTCACCTACGCTATTCTCAAACGGGAAAAACCATGTCATGTCAGGTGTATCTGTTTATTTTTCCTATCAAAACTCCGGAGCCAACAGGTTTAATCCATTTTATAAATATTATTTCCGTCTTCATGCTTCCCCTATTCTAGACTTTATGTGTTTGTCCTATATAATTAACTAGATGTAAGAATAGATATTCTTGCATAATATGTTTATTTTATATGCTATTCTTCTACATAGCCACATAGTTACACTAATGTACAATCTGAAACGATTGCAATTTGAAGTCTGTTCAGCCGCGTTTATGATTGTTATACATGTTTTATATTCTTGCGTACATATATGTTTTTTTACAGTCGCGATAATACTCGATTTAACAGCTAATGTTAATACAATCATGTTTACGTTTCATAAGAACATGACAACAAACAGCAAGTTGGATCCTAATTATGGAGATACGGAAAAGAAACTCATCGCAAGACCAGAAGTGACGAATGTTGCTGACCTGCAACCAACAGACTCTAACAAGATCATTGAAGTAATCATGTATCGTAAGTGGACTTCGAAGCACAACAAGACTCACCAACCGACTAGGTACTGTTGCGTGCTCATCGATGAACATGTATACCTACAACTACATAGTAACTTCTTTTTTATACATGGAAAAACAAAGCTTACTGCATGTCCAAAACTACTTTTCTGAAGGTACTCTAATTCAGGCCATTATGGATGTTAACGATGCCAAATACTTCGACCAGTTGCTACAAACCCATACGACATACAGGTACTTACAGGTATATCTGTAATATTTTCAAATTTTCTAACACTTAAGTTTCTAACAAAGTATACACCTGTAATAACAGATTATATTGGCCGTATTCGAGCAATCAGTGGGGTCAACATTTCAGGAGATGCCGCTACAAATCGTACCCACCAACGAACAATCGACATTGAAAATCTTAGGTAAATCGTATCCTCCTAACTCTTCTAACATAACACACTAAATCCTGTTTGCTAATCAAAATAATCTATGTATCAGCGGTAACATTATTGGATTGACGCTTTGGAATTAGATGGCAACAAAGTTCAATGTGTGCGCCTGTGAGGTAATGTCAAAAGCAGGTGTCATTGCAGTAAGCTCATGATGGGTTTCGCGATACAATGGTATGTTTCTCCTACCAGTAATGTTAATATGCATGCTTAACGTGCTCTGCAGGTGCACTTAAAGAAGCAAAAGAAAAGCTCGAGAAACAACTGGAGGGCTTAACATGGCGTTTATAACTGGAGAAACTTTTGAAGGGAATATATCTAATAATGATTGAAATAAAATAGCAGAGAAGTTAAAATTGCAGACTAACCGAAAAAAAACAGGAGACTTTGAAATTTCTAAATTCCCTAGAAGGTATGAAAAAAGAAACTTGAAGAAGCAATTGCAGTGGAAATAAAGGAAAGAGAGGCCGCCTAGAAAAGCTATACACGAAGCACCTGCAGCCATGGAAGAAGAAAAGGTGAAAACCTTAACATGAAACTGTTAACCAAGAACGCAAATATCATCAGGTACTTTACATGGTTAATTAGCAACTTATCTTATTTATTGGAAATTTGTTAGTATTAAGAAGCTACCTCGAATCATTAAAAATAGATGCTGCAGAGAGGTGTGATAGGGTCAAGGGTCCTGCTTAGATTCAGAGCGTCTGTGGGTTGAATGGTGCATCCACTAGCAGCAAAATTAGCGAAAGTTTGTTTCAATGGAATCTAGATATACACTTAAGTATGGAAAGCCTAATTTGGTACTCTCAAGCAGGTTTGAGGGGTGTTTCGGAAACCTCACTAACATCTTTCATTGCATTGATTCAGGTTCACAAACCCGAATCCAGCTGCCTCTACTGCAGCAGCCGCTGCTCATCTTGGTCAAACGGTTTTCTGCTCCAGGATTCAACATGTCGCCCGTTTCTGTCGTAGATCAAGGGGTTAATACGTCAGCTCCAATGATGAGATCACTTCTGCTACAAAATCAAATTTAACCACGAGTTCCCAATTTTGTAGATCCATATCAACAGCACTTTGGCCTCCATCAGACATAATTACCGCTTCCACAAGCATGTTTGTTAGATAGTTGCTACATGGTGATGCTACCATTGTGATGTTTCCTGATAAGTCCGGTTTTACTGCATCAAAAGAAATCATAGGTACATTTTCATCATTCCATGTTCCGATACTCATCTTGGTTTTTCATTATATATTATCTACTGTCATTAATTATGCATTAGTATTGCTTCAAAATGAATCTCAATGTGACTACTAGACTATCCTATTTACATAGTGATGACTTAAGCTTACCTCTTTGCTTGCTTTTAACATGAACATATAGCAGAACGTACAACCTACTCTTCTTTATGAACGAAGTTATTAATATGGTGATATTATTGATTTTTTTAATATCATTTACTCGGCCCTCTAAAAATTAAATGCGGCCCTCTAAAAATGAGCCGCTTCAACCCATCCCATTACTTTGGCTCATAGTCGGCCCTCTAAAAATGAACCGCTTCAACCCATCCGTTACTCAACCTGCCCATTGTGATGAGGGTTCAAAATGAGAATCTTACCATCAATATACATACTATTGCAGATAGTAAACGCGTTACTTGGTCTTCCCGCCATAAATGTTAATGCACTGACCAGAGACCACAAAACCGCACTTGACATAGCTGAAGGCCTTTCCCTATCAGAAGAATCTACAGACATAAGAGCTTGCATGATTTGTTGTGGTGCAGAACTGAACCAACCAAGAGACGAGTTAAGAAACACTATAACTCAGATAAAAACCGATGTCCACATCCAACTCATGCAAACCAAAAAAATTAAACAAAAATGTAAATGGACTTTCAAAAGAGCTAAGAAAACTCCATCGTTAAGGAATCAACAACGCCACAAAATTCAGTAACTGTGGTGGCCGTGTTTTTTGCAGTCGTTGCTTTTGCTGATATATTCACAGTCCGTGGTGGGGATACCAATGATGGGATGACGATGGTGGTCAGTAGTTTTTATGTTATTTGTTTCATATCAGAAATCTTGAATCAGCTATTTATATTATGTTGATAAAGTCCGCCTCTATATATCTTGAATGATTGAAAGGGATTAGTCAAGAAACCTTAGAAATTTCGTTATCAGTAAACAACCCAATTATTTTTCAGATGAATGACCTAAATACCATTTTTTGTAACCTCTCCTTAAAATGAATGTTGGCCTTTATTTTTTTAAAACATTGTACTTGGTTACTTATGTGTACTGTTAATTGGTTTCAGGACAATACCAGGAATCAAAAGGATAGAATGCAAAGCTCATCATAATGGACCTTCCCTTGGGCTATTCTAATGGTACAATGTCAGTTTGCTACTTGAGAGTTCTAAAGTGCATGATGTCTATACATACAGATCTTAATGTGACAGATACATCATGTTGTGAAGTTTCTAACTGCACATGCCAAAGATAATTTGTGATCCAAATAAAGTCCAGTGCAGCAACAAGCAAAACTATGTTTTTTTGGGACGCATACGATCCGACAGAGGGTGAGCGTTATAGATGGAACGGTAGCATATGCAATGCTTTCTCAGTTGTAATTTTTCGAAACTAAACTCCTGTAATCGGAACAATATAGTTTTTTATGTCACGTAAAGTTGGTGTAATATATTTGCATATAACGGCTTTATTTTTATGTCACAAGTCAGATACCTATCGACGCAAAGCAATTTAGCCCCGCGCTCCGCAGCGAAGCGCGGGCTAAAAACCTAGTTATGATCATGGAGCAATATGTGCATGATTTAAGAAACTATCTTGTGTGTTGAAATCGTTTACTCGTATTTTAAGGCTGTAGGTCATCAAAAGGGATGAGAACCAAACCTTAGTTAGTTGAATTATGACTTGGAGCGGAAGAAAAGATCGAATACGTTTTATTTTGACCGAGTTAAAAAAAACATTCAAATCTTTTATTATTTGTTTGATATTCGTTTTAAATATGAAATATACCTTCTTACATAATGGTTTGTGTGTAATAAGGAAAACATGCATTCATGGTTCTCATTAAAAATATAAGGTTATTGCCCATAAACAATAATAAATGAGTTGTAACAACGACAATTGATATTGATGTTTATGACGTAGTTGATTTAGTTCTATTTTCTAAATATACCATAATTATTTTTATTTTATTTATTTGACATTTTTCGCATATAGATAATTATTGTTAAAATCTTTATGTAATATTTAACCTATAACATTATTGTTTTTTATTAGTATTATAGGCTTAAATCACTAGTATATACTACTCGGCAGATATCTGCGATGCTTAATAATAAGGTAAAAGAGTTAACTCAACGTTTTAAGAAAAACATAAATACTTAGAGATTTCATCAAGACTAGCACAACTAGAGGAGAATAAAACGGTTAAACCACTTAACACATAAAATTATTCATTTTCTACGCTTCAGGAATCACCTATGCACATAAGCTTAATTAGGCATCAAAAGTCAGGCTAATAGCCGAAGCTGGCTAACCTGATTTGGTAACGGATGTCACATCAGGTCTAATAATGCAATCCGTAACATCCATACATAGATATGCATGGTTGACCGGTGCCATTCTTGATGAGGAAGCAGTGTGACCCAGAATATCTGATGTACTAAGAGTATTAATACATGAGAATATCTCAGAAAAAGCTTAAAAATGTGCAAAACTCGCAAGATGAGCATATCGTGAAATAATAAAGTGAAAATTACCCTGTGTACGTATTGCGTTTGGATGAAGAGTTTCTTCTGGTGAAGCTGTTATTAAAGGGCTTTTCGCACTTCTAATGAATGAACCCTTATACAGTATGCAGACACCCTCTTTTGTCAACATTAGAAATTGAAACCTCGTCGGTAATAGCCGCTATGCACAAAATCAGATATATAAGCTCAACACCGTTACACTGATTTGTACCTGAAGTATAGATTGTTGAATATAAAATAAAAGGTTCATAGAAGATATGGTAACCTGCATTTTCAATAGATCTGGTTTGAATCTCTTGATCCTCCGTGCGGTGCCGATTATCTGAAAATACAAAAATCAAAGAATGTTGGTATCAAACTGGAAAGCATAACATATTGCAACTTTAGTTTGCTATCAGTTGATATTAACCACCAACAATACAAACCTGCGTGGCTCATGTAGTCTGGTCCAAGGCTGTTCAAACGCATATTTCTAAAACGATCAAAAATCCTTAAAACATGCACCATAGTTGTATCTACCATGTCATGGCTTCCAGTTGACAAACGCGTCCTAACATTTCCACTAATTCCGAGAGTTTGAACATCTGCAGATGGCGCTTCGCGCCTCTCAATACTTTCTTCAGAAGTAGGTGTGTATTCTTGTATGGAACCACCATTAAATTCATTATCATCAGTTGTGTCAAAGAAGAATACTAAACATCAAAATCACACCAAGGAAACCAAAGACCAACAATATATGTGTGCAAACAACAATGTTTTACCTGTAATATTAGAAATCCTGGGCCACATGAAATCAAAACATTCTTCTTCACGTGGTTGATCATCATTTGGGTTTGTGTAGTCTCTGCCACTCATGATGTCGTTCAAAACCCAAAATGCCAATATCAATGTTCACAACACAATTTACAGGGTACCCATGGAATCGAGGAAGAAGAAGTAAGAAAATTTAGATACGAAACCTAATAACCTTAAACCTAGAAACTAAAAGTCAAAGGCTTGCCTAAATTGAAGAACCCGCAGATTCATTAGTGCCTAAAATTAACCAAAGCCTAAATTCCTATAACCAAATTCTAAATCAAAACCCAAAATGCCAATATTAATGTTCACAACACAGTTTATAGGGTACCCATGGAATCAAGGAAGAATAAGTAGGAAAATTTGGATACAAAACCTAATAACCTTAAACCTAGAAACTAAAAGTCAAAGGTTTGCCTAAATTAACCAAAGCCTGAATTCCTATAACCAAAATCCTAGAACTACAATAGCAGTAATGGAATCAAGTAAGATCAAAACAACATGTAAATAACAAACAAAGACAACAATCTAATAAAACGATTAACAATCGTACCTACAGGGGATGGAGACGGTAGAAAAAGAATAAGAACATTGTGGAATCAACACAAATTATATCCTAAGAAAAAATGGAATACAGGTGGCAATCATGCATGTTGTAGATGTGGATGCTATGGTTACTGTGACAATGCTGTGAGAGCAAGTGGAGAAAGTGGGGGAGAAAAGAGAGAAGGTCGGACCGAGTAGAATACGTACTAAAATTAATCGGGTCGGGCGGGTTTATGAGTTAATGCATTTATTAACATGCCTTGGGATAACAATCCTGAGGTTTAATAATAAGAGTATAATATAAACATGATTTTTGGTTTATAAAGTATAATATACGAAGTAGTATATAGTTGAATCATCTATATTTTACATAAAGGTAATACTGATAAAAACTTTATTTAAGATTTCTTCATTTCCTCATTAGTATATGAACCAAAGTTAACATGCCAATAAAGTTTTTGTGTTGAATGATTCCTGGGTGAAATATTTATTATATGTTGAATGCTTATAACTAGTATTAAAATTAACTCTAAAATGATAAATATTGATTTTATGTTAACAAAAATAATTTAATTTATAGTAATTTAAAATTTAGTGCAAACATTAAAATAAATATTTTTTTAATACGAGCATATCCTATAAAAATACTTGCACTATAATAGTAGAAAACTAGGTTTTGATGTCCGCGCTTAGCTGTGGTGCGGATTGTATAAAACGTTTATAATTTGAAACGCCAAAATGCCAAAAAGATGCTAAATTTAATATTATTCATACCATATTGTCTCTAATTGGTGATACAGTGAATAAACTAAAATGAAACAATAAGTCTCATTCCTTTGATGTCGAACCAACCCACTAAACAGACCATGACGTTTAATATATATGTGATACACAACAGATAAGTACTCTACCATTAAATACAAAGTACGGAAAGTTTCTCAAACAAAAGCCATCTCTTCCTTGGAAAATTTAACTTTATTGGCAAAGAGAAGAAAAGACCCGCAACAATTTAATGAGAGGCGCCAAATCTTGTCAATCCCGATCCATTCTCTATTTCATTAAACAACAACTTTTTCATTAAAATTGAACATTAAATCTTGCCAAATATGCCATATTACTTTATACAGACTTAAGTTCTAATATTACTCGTAGTCAAGCAGGAAACAAAATATTTGGTTTATAAATAAAAATGTCTGGTCTACAAGTCGCATAGGTGATAAGAAAAGTAACCAAAATTAAAAGGTTTCATAGTTGTGTTCAATACAAAATCTAACTAACTCAAACGGCGTTGCTCAAACGACAAAGGCAAAAACTCTTAACACAACACACATTTATTAGATAATTTTGTGAATCAACTCTTTTAGTCGCTCTCACGTCTTTAATATCTTTGTGCCATATAGATGCAAGGACCAAAATTACCAAGTGAATAAGAAAGAAAGTAAAAAAGTTGTGTTAACCATTTGACATATACATTCAATATCTATGTACTTATGCCTATAACCATAAAAACCAATACTGATTAATGAACCGCAGCAAGAACAAAAAAATCAAACATGTCACGACTTGTCCATACCTGTATTATTTGTTGACGGTCGGACCTGCAAGATTAAAAATTAAAATGTAGCATATGAGTAAAAAAAATGTCTGCTAACATTTGCATACCTCCTACTGAAGTTCATGTCGTGCCTTCACCAGTTTAGCGATGGTATCAGCTTGTACTGTTTTTAGGCCTCATCACCACTCCTCATATACAGAGAAAGGTTGGCATCGATATTATTAGCCAAAAAGACTGACCCACACACTATTATTACTGGAAGTTAAAATTATCTATACACATTTATTAAATGGTTAAGTTATAGCAAAAAACACCAAACATAAGTCTTTGCTTTTGTTTTAATCCTTCTCTGTATCGCATTCTCCACAACAGGATACGTTTACAATTTCATTAGTTTTGGCGTATTTTGCTCGCGCGATCCCATTAAAAACTATTAGGAGATCAAAGGACCAAACAACCATCAAATAAAAACAATAATTTCAATTTTCAGCATTTAGACGTCACATTAGTATCCTACAATTGCGTACTTTTATCAATCTATTGTGTGTAAATCGAGCAGGAAAACAAACCGTGATCGGAAAATGCCGGCTGTAGTGCCGTTAGATGAAATATTCCTATTGAAAGAAAGAGTATGTGTTTGGATGAGCTTATCTATATGCAACATTCAGATAAATGGAAAAAAAGAGTGAGAATCATACACTATTAAAACTTAGTTGAAAATATGTTTATAAGTGAGATAGTCACATAGTTATTCTTTCATGTTGTTGGCCATTGGTTTCCGGCTGTAACTTTAGAAAAGGAGTATTTAGGATCGTTAAAAGTGCTTAAGTTAAAGTGCTTACTTGAAAACGCTTATTCAAAAGTTCTTATAACTAACTGCTTACTTTAAAACGTCTATAAGCTAGCTGCTCAATTCAGAATGTATGTTACTGACTGTGTACATTAAAATGCTTGTAACAAACTGCTTAATTGCAAGTGCTTATGGCTTACTACTTGTCTTATAGTGCTTATGTGCTATCAATTTCCAACTGTAACTATCCAAAGAATGCATTTGATCATTAAGGTAAATGTGTAACATAAAGTGTGTACTACTATATAAGCCAACAATGAGTATGCAACAACCCGTGCCTACTATATATAGAAGCAACTTCTCCAAGCCTGAATATATAATGACCACAATAGGATTATAGTTATCTAACCTTACTATCATATTTTCAATTTGGTACAGTTTTGATTCGCGAACACGTAAACTGATTAAAAAAAGAAAACCATTAATATAAGGTTATAACATCACCAAAAATACTGAGAATACCAAATGAAGATTAATATCCTTACCGATTAGTGGGCAACTCTTGGAGAACAATACTCAACACTTGAAGGGTTTCTTGTAAAGTGTCTGCCTGCCTTCCTTGTACAAAAATTCTTAAGTGATGCCAACTTGACAACAACTTTGAAGTCGCTCTCTCTCTCTCTCCCCTGAAACAATAAGGAAAAAGTATGATTGTTATGGAACACCACCCCATAGTCCCATACATAAGAGTTAAGCAAAAGCAACAAAACCAATAAGGATGTGTTGGGATTCTTGATTTGATGAGACAAAATAAATAAAAGAATGAAACAAAAGGATCAGAATCGTCATTAAAGAATTCTACAAGCTGGTGGAGAATTATTAAAGATTTAGTCAAAGATATCAAATGATGCAGATTCTGGAATATCTCCTTAAGAAGATAAAGATAACAGAAGATATTTCTTAATGTTTAAAAGATTTACTTATTTATATCTTTATGTTGACTTCCTTTGTAAGTCATGATCTCTCTATATAAAGAGATCATAGACACATAGTTTTAGCATCCAGAAAAGTGTGTGTGTACACAAAGAAAAATGTAGACGTCTATAGTGGTGATGTAGCCTCAAGGTAATCAAGGTTTTCCTTGATCCCTATTACTGTTAGAGATAGGTAACTGTATTATTCTGATCAAATAATATTGAGGTTTGGTGGAAACGTATGGTAATAAAACCTTGTTCAAATAACATTGATGTTCTTTATTTAATTCCGCTGTGCATATTGTTATCATTGTTATTGTTAATCCTAGATATAAGTTCTAAAATAACTAAGCTTAAACGATCTAAGGAGTTCTATCAGACTCCACAATTGGTATCAGAGCCAGTGGGCTCGTGATATCTAGGATCTTCAAGGTGTTTTGGTGTCGCATCTATCAAGAAAAAGAGGCTTGACAGCAGTATGGTGCGAATACAAGACATACGTTCTGAGGATTTTCAAGAAGAAGTTAAGGTTCGTTTGCATACATGACTAAACCTTAATTCAGTTTTAAGGGTTTACAAAACCCTAATAAGGGTTTGAATCGATTCAAAGGACGCCAATCATAAAGGAGCATAAAGGTATAGCATTTGGGTGTTAATAACATCAAGCAACAGCAGGTATGTTGTAATTCTAAATTTATGGGATCTTGTTGGTTCCCATAAAAGGTTAATACTGCTGGAACATGGTTAGTACTGCCAATGCCTTCTTTATGCTGCCAGGTGTGGTTCGTGTGTTTGTACTGCCAGTAGTGGTCATATGGAATTAATACTGCTAGTTTGCTTCATGATATTTATCTTAATACTGCTAGCATTAATATGGACGATACTACTGCTGGGCATCATTGTTAATACTGCCAGCTTTGGGTTTTATAGAGCAGGCCATGAAGTGACTTGAAAAGGAATGTTTGATTGAGTCAATGGATGAATATTATGGTATATGGTAGTTTGGGAAAACAAAGTTCAAAATTTAGTTTATACTGCCAAGGTATCTTTATGATGTTACTGATTTGTGTTTGTGTTAGGATTTATGTTTTAGTAAGTTAGTACTGACAGTACAAATAGTTAGTACTGTTAGTTATAGTTAGTACCGACAGTACAAAATGTAAGTACTGATCGATTAGTTAGTACCGTTAGTTAGAAAATAGTTAGTACCGTTTATGAGATGAACATGAGATATCTTAGGAAAAGATAAGTATGCGTTTTGTAAGCCTGTTCTGTTAGGGTTTATCCTTAGTTTATAAAAGGATCCCCTTGGGCATAGTTAGATATACGTCCTCAAGATATCTCATAGCAATATCATATCAAAATAGTTAGTAATCTGTAAAGTGTTCAAAGCAGATTAATAGAAGTTGTTATTTAGTTATACATTGTTTTTCTTAGTACTTGTGTTGAGATTCCGCATCAACATAGTGTATTCATAATCAGTGTTTCTTTATAGTCAGTTGTATTTATACAGTTTGACTATCATCCTTCATAGGCTACAAGATCTATTCATTTAGGGACTCACAAGTGGTATCAGAGCCTGTGAGAAACTCTGAATAAGAAAAACAATCAAATCAAACTCTCATCTTTCAAAACTAAAAAATGATGCCATCAACATCACAAGAAGAAATTCCACCACCACCACCTCCACCATCATCACAAACACCAACCCAACAAACTCCTCATACAGTCTCAACCATCAAGCTGCCTATTCTTAAAAAGGGAGAATATGATATCTGGGCTATGAAGATGGAGCACTATTTGGACAATACAGATTATCCAATTTGGGAGGTTATACAAAATGGGAATGGTCCTGTTTCAATCACTACAGATACATCCGGACAAATTAAGGTTTTGCCTCCTAGAACTGCTGAAGAGATTGTAGCCAGAGAAAAAGAGAGAAAAGCAAGGACCACCTTGCTTATGGCCCTACCAGAAGATCATCTTGCTAAGTTCCATAAGATGACAGATGCAAAAGAAATGTGGGATGCCATAAAATCTAGGTTTGGTGGAAATGACGAATCCAAGAAGATGCAAAAGTATATCTTGAAGCAACAATTTGAAGGATTCTCTGTATCCAACACAGAAGGGCTTCAGAAAGGTTATGACAGATTCCAAAGTCTTCTAAGTCAGCTAGAGATTCATGAAGCAGGTGTATCTACTGAGGATACTAATCAAAAATTTCTAAGATCTCTACCTTCTGCCTGGTCACAAGTCTCTCTAATAATGAGAACTAAACCAGGGGTGGACACTCTTAGTTTTGATGATTTGTATAATAATCTAAGAGTTTTTGAAGGTGATATAAAAGGCTCTACTGCATCATCATCCTCAAGCCCACAAAATGTAGCTTTTGTCTCTGAGAACACAAAAAGTACTAATAAAGTTAGTACCGCTTATTGTGTTCCCAATCTTTCTGGTCAAAACACTAAGTATGCACAAACTTCATCATACTCACTACTTGCTAATCAATCTAGCTGCCCTCAACTGGATCATGAGGACTTGGAACAGATTGATGAATATGACCTTGAAGAAATGGACTTGAAGTGGCAAGTGGCCATGATCTCAATGAGAATGAAAAAGTTTTACAAGAAGACTGGTAGAAAGCTACAATTTAATGTAAAAGAGGCTGTTAAATTTGATAAAACCAAAGTGGAATGCTACAATTCCCACAAAACAGGTCACTTTGCTAGAGAGTGTAGATTCAAGGGAACTCAAGATAATAGGAGGAGAGAAGCATGGAATTCTGGAAACAAAGATGGGAACAGAACTGGACAAAATGAGGATTCTAAGGCATTGGTGATAGTTGATGGAGAAGGTGTGGATTGGACAAACCATTCAGAAGATGAAGATTATGCTTTAATGGCTTGCAACAGCTCAGACTCAGACACAAAGGTAATTTCATGTTCAAATAAGTGTAAATAGTCTTATGCTAATCTTAAAAAAACTCTATGATGCTCAGAGAGAACAACTTAATGATGCTAGCATAGAAATAAAGGCATATTCTCAAGGTCTTAAGAAGGTTGAAGCACAATTAGTTGCTCATCAACAAGGACAACTTTGGTATGAACAAAAGATAAAGTTTATGAAAATAGATTTAGATGATAAAACAGATGTTCTCACATACCATAAGAAACTATTAGCAAAAACTCAAAAAGAAAAAGATGATTTAAAAGCAAAAGTAGAAAAATGGCACAATTCCTCTAAGAATCTTGGTAAACTCCTAAATTCTCAGATGAGTGCCTATGATAAATTTGGGCTTGGGTATGGGGATCACAGATATAATGGCATTTTGAGTTATGAAAATGAAGTTTTACAAAGTGTGTTTAAGAGTAAGGAAAGTGATTTCGAAAATCAACCTATGAATGATAGGTTTGCAGAAGGAATGCATGCTGTACCCCCACCCATGACAGGGAATTATATGCCCTCTGGACCTGAGATTGAAATAGATTACTCACAGTTTACATATGGTCCAAAACAGTCTCTAACTAGTGAATCTGAATCCCAATCAAGTGAAGTTGATACCTGTGAATCTAACATTAGTACAGAACCCTCTGAATTAGTGTCTGAACCAGTTGTCAATGAATCTAATGTAGAAAGTCAACCTAAGGTTTGGTCTGATGCTCCTATCATTGAGGAGTATGAGTCAGATAGTGAAGATGAGTGTGTAGTTATACCAACAAAACAACAAGAAACACCTAGTTTTGCTAACCAGCAAGTAAAAACTCCTAGGGAAAATGTTAAGAATCAGTCTACACATAGTCAAAAACCTAAAGTTGATAAGAAAGAATTGGGGCATGGGTTTGCTGTAAGAGCATGTTTTGTATGTGGTAGTCTTAATCATTTAATTAAAGATTGTGATTTTCATGAGAAGAGGATGGCAAGAAAAGCAGGGTTAAACAATGGTTGGAATAATGTGCAAAGAGTGAATAAACAAAACCAATTTATTCCTTCAGCAGTACTAACTAGAACTGGTATAATTCCAGTTAGTACTGCTAGAGCTAGCAGTACTAATAATTTTAGTACTGCTAGGCAAAGCTTTAACAGACAGACAGTACTAACCAATACTGCCATGAAAGTTAATACTGTTAAGCCAATTGTGAATAGAGTTAGACCAGCAAATGTTTTTCACAAAACTCATTCACCAACAAGGCCTTTCAAAAAGACAACAGTACTTAAACCAATTTTTACAAATCAAAAGTTTAATACTGCTAAGGTAAATGCAGTTAGTACTGTTGGGGGAAAAAGGGAAACTGTTGTTAAGCCCTCAGCAGGTTGTAGTTGGAGACCACAAAGATACCATGGTGGATCCAAATACAATAGTGGATCCAGTCTTAGAAATAGTTACACTTTCAAAGATCCACTAGGCAGACTCAAGCCCAAACAGGCTTGGGTCCCTAAGAGAAACTAATCTCTTTCTTTTAATGTGCAGGATTATCCACATAGAGCTCTAAAGAATAAAGGAATTGTTGATAGTGGATGTTCCAGGCACATGACTGGGAACAAGGCCTACCTTGATGAATTTCAAGACTTTAATGGTGGCCCTGTTGCTTTTGGAGGTAGTAGAGGTTATATAACTGGTAAAGGTAAAATCAAAACTGGAAAGTTAGATTTTGAGGATGTGTGCTTTGTGAAAGAACTTCAGCATTTCAATCTCTTTTCTGTGTCACAAATATGTGATAAAAAGAACAAGGTTTTGTTTACTGACTCTGAATGTCTTGTTTTGTCTCCTGAATTTAAGTTACCTGATGAAAATCAAGTACTACTTAAAATCCCTAGACAAAACAACATGTACAGTTTCAATTTAGAAAACATTGTTCCTACAGGAGGATTGGCTTGTTTAATTGCAAAGGCCACAACTGATGAATCTAACAAATGGCATAGGAGGCTGGGTCATGTAAATTTCAAAAACCTTAACAAACTTGTGAAGGGAAACCTTGTAAGAGGTTTACCTTCAAAGATTTTTCAAAATGACCACACTTGTGTTGCTTGTCAGAAAGGAAAGCAACACAAGGCCTCTTGTAAGGCCAAAGCAGTAAGCTCTATTAGCCAAACCTTACAACTTCTTCATATGGATTTGTTTGGACCTACATCTGTAAGGAGCTTGAATCATAAGACCTATTGCCTTGTAATCACTGATGATTTTAGCAGGTTTAGTTGGGTATTTTTCTTAAGAACTAAGGATGAAACTAGTGCAATCCTTAAGGACTTTATAAGACAGATAGAGAACCAATTAAATCAAAAAGTTAAGACCATTAGAAGTGATAATGGAACAGAATTTAAGAACAAGGAGGTTATTGAATTTTGTGGGATAAAAGGGATCAAGAGGGAATATAGTAATGCCAGAACTCCACAACAAAATGGAGTTGCTGAGAGAAAGAACAGGACCCTTATTGAGGCTGCAAGGACCATGCTTTGCAAAATCATTCTACTAACCCTCTTTTTGGGCTGAGCAGTATAGTATTGCTTGTTATGTTCTAAATAGGAGTATTAGTGACCAAGCCTTCATTAAATTTAATTATTATTATACATATTAATTTATAAATTATCTATATTGAAAAATTATTTATAAGATACCTTATGAACTTTTTAACTGGTAATTAAATACCAATTATAAGTTATATAAGTCCTTTTGGGTGCCAATGTGACCACTTGAATACTATTGACCACCTGGCAAGTTTGCTGGAAATCAGGATGAAGGGTTTTTAGTTAGGTATTCTGTAAATGCAAAGCTTTTAGGGTATACAATTTAGAAACCAAAAAGAGTTGAAGAAAACCTGCCATCAACTTCTTAGAGAACAACCAAATGTTGTAGGAAAAGACCAACTTGGCTTTTTGATCTTGATTATTTAACAGTTTCTGATGACATTTCATCATGTTAGTTCAGGAGAATCAAGCTAACCTACATGCAGTTGGTCAAAAGAGCTCAACCAAAATGCAGGTATTAGAAGGAGATTATGCGTTGCAGGGGATTCTGACAAAGAAGATAAATCTGCTCAAGACTGTTTTGTACTGCCCATATGGCCTTCTTATTCTTCAACAAACACTCCAGTATTAACAAAAGATAATAAAAGAGAAGGTCCAAGAGAGAAAGAACAAGTCTTTATGGATGTCCTTGAAAGACTTAAGAAGCAAGGGGAAAAGAAGCTTATGATGAGCTGAAGCTTCAGGAAGAAAGTTTGAGTCTTTGTTATAAAAGAAGGAGCTGCTATGCCTAGCAGTACTAACATTTTTAGTATTGTTAGCACACCAACCAAAGCTAGCAGTACTAACCCAATTAATACTGCTAGTATACCAGTTAGTATTGCCAGTCCTCATGAGGGACTATCTCTTGCTGATCCAATACATTCTGAAGAATATGACTCAAAAATACCTCCACTTGAGGATATCTATCAAAATTCCACTGATGGTATCTTCACTACTTCATCTTTTGATGTGATGAGGGCTGGGGCAGTGGTCTGACTTCAAAACTTAGTACTGTTTGAATGTTAGTCTATTTCCCCACATCAAGAATGCATCCACTCATCCATAGAGCAACTTATTCAGGAGATCCAAACTCAGCAAGTAACAAAACAAGAAGCAAAAGTTAATACAAGTTCTGAAGCTCATGCTTTTTGATTAGCTATGTGCAAAAGCAATAGAGAACTAACCATTAAGGATTTCTTCATTGTTTATTTGCTTGTTTTCTGTTCAACGATGAACCCAAAGAAGATTTCAAAAGCTCTTGAAGATGGAAAGCTGGGTTGATGCTATGCTAAGATAGAATTGTTGCAGTTTGAGATACTAAATCGGTTTGGGTTTAGTTGATTTGCTTATGGAGGAAAGCTATCGATTCCCAATGTGGGTTTATCGAAAAGAGGATAAAAGAGGAGTTGTTGTCAGTAATAAAGCTAAGGGGGGGTTTTTTGGGGTGGTGTTTTTTTTTAGTTTGTTTTTTTTTTTAGTTTTATTTTTTTTATTTATAGTTTTTTTTAGTTTTAGTGTTTAGTTTTTTTTTAGTTAGTTTTGTTCAGGGTCATAGGCAAGAGGAACGGATAGAATTATGATGAGGTTTTTTTGCCTCCTTTGTGGCAAGACTTGGAAGCCATAAGGATCTTTTTGGCTTTGCCTCATATATGGGTTTTTTTTTGTCTATCAAAATGGGATGTGAAAAGTACCTTTCTTTATGGGAAAAATTGTAGAAGTGGTATATGTGTACTCATACCACTAGGTTTTCAAGATCCTAAACATCCTAAGAAAGTATACAAGGTTGTAAAATTCTCTCTATGGGCTACATCAAGCTCCTAGAGCCTGGTATGCTACTTTATCTACTTTCTTATTGAAGATAGTACAGAAGAGGAACCCATTGCAAACTCTTTCCTAAAGAAGGACAAAAAATGATATCATACTTGTTCAAGTCTATGTGGATGATTTCATCTTTGGGTATACAAAAGAAAATCTTGGTGTGTGGAGTATTGAGGTATTAATGAAGAGTGGATTTAGATGGGTTCCAATGGGTTGAGCTCACTTTCTTTCTTGGATTTTACAAGTCAAATAGAAGGAGATGGTATCTTATTAGGTCTGGATATGTATGTTGCAGAAATCCTGAGAAGTTTGAATTTGAATGGTTAAGCAACTGCTAGTACACCAATTGAGAATAAGAAGCCTTTAGTCAAGGATGAGGAAGATCAAGTAATGTGAATGTCTATCTCTATCAGGTCTATGATTGCTCTTTATTGTACTTGACTGCTTCTGACCTGACCATTATGGTTTGCAGTATGTGCTTGATCTTGGTTCAGGTCATCAAAGTATCTCATCTAAGTGTTGTCAAGAGAATTTTTAGGTACCTAAAGGGCAAACCCAAATTGGGTCTTTGGTATCCTAGAGTGTCTTCTTTTGACTTGGAATCTTACTTAGATAGTGACTATGCTGGAGCAAATCTTGACAGGAAATCCACAACAGGAGGTTGTCAATTTCTTGGCAGGAGACTCATCTCTGGCAGTGCAAAAAGCAGACCATTGTGGCTACTTCTACTAATTGAAGAGAATATGTTGCTACTGCTAGTGTTATGGTCAAAGTTTTGTGGAATCAGAATACAAATGTTAGATAATGGGGTTCAACTTCATGAACACAAAACTATACATTGATATGAATGGAGCACCATTTGCATTGTCAGAATCCAGTATATCATTCCAAAGACAAAAGCACATTTGCTATTAAGGCACCATTTCATAAGAGATGCTTCATGAAAAGAAACTCATTCCATGTGTTAAAATTCACACCTGATGGACATGTTAAGCTGATTTACTCACCAAGGCATTTGATGTTAGCAGGTTTCAGTTCTTGGTTGTTAATATTGGGATGATAAATCCATAAGCTGCATTGGTTAAAGGGAGGCAAAGTGATGAGTTGTAAAGTTTGTATAGAGAAATAGGTTACCCTTTAGTGTTGAATTTCCAAAGTTTTGATAGTGTAAAGAGCATTGAGAAGAGTTATTGATGGTACTGAAGCACTCCACTTACCTACATTGTTCACTCATTGTTTGGACAAAGTTAGTACCGCTAGTGCAAAGTTAGTACCGATGGGAAAAGTTTGTACCGCTTTAGAGATGTTAAAGAAAAATACCAACGAGGGTACAAAGTGTAAATTGAAACGGTTTCCTTGAAATTAGGTCTCCTAAACCTATTTAAACCTATTTTAATCGCGCAGTTTCATACGCATTGTCTCTCTAAACCACATTCGCACTTACAAGCCCAAATTTCTACTCTCACAACGATCTTTATTTCAAGTAAAATGGTTGTTTTTTATTCATGTCCGAAGCATAACATGGTCGCATACTTGGAGAAGTCTGAAGGGAATGAGGAGTTTCACGACATCATTGACTTTCTCAAGCGAAGTTCAATTCATTTTGCTCTCACTGTAAGTCTCATTGTATCTACTACCTTTGTTGAATAGTTTTGGACGTCTGCTAAGCCCAAAACAATCAACAATGTTAGGCACATTACTGCCAAAGTAGCTGGCATGTCTGTGTCTATCTCTGAGGATCCTTACGAAGTGATCTTCGTTTTGATTGATGCTCGATGGGATAGGACACATTACCCACCCCCCCCCCCCCATCCCCCCCCACCCCATAATCAAGCTATCTTTAATGTATACAGCAAATGGGGTATGAGGGGGAGCTTAACAGTGTTAACATTTAATAAAGCTTTATTTTCACCCCTAGGGATGGTCTATTTTTCTTACAATTAATCATTGTCTAAGTTTCCACAAAGCACTCTTGGGATCAAAATTCCTACAAACATTGCCACTGTTGTCACTTTGTTTAACTTTAATCAGAAGTATAATTTTTCTTAATTAATTTTTGATGGTATGCTTAGACATTTAGGTACTAAGAACGAAGTTTCGTAATGTACCACGTTTCTTTTCTTATCTTTTTAGGTAAAACAACTAGTTGATGTGTCGTCTACCTTTAGATCATTTTCTGTACATACTTTAACTAGTAAAGTTTTTTCTTTCATGGTTAAGATAGGGTAAGCATTTCTCAGGAAAGTAACCCCTTTGATTATGCTATATGTTGGTTTCAACCAACTCGGATGGAGGTGTGCTTCTTCAGAAAGGACCATTGTGGAAGCACAAACCAACACCCTCTCCTGCTCCCCACTAGTAAAGTACCTTAAGAGCCACATACTGACTATCCCTGCTCCAGATGTGAAGGTACCTATTGAGTACCAAGCCTAACCCATCCCCAAGACATTTTCACCTAATCCTACTATTCTGCTTCTATTCCAAAAAATTCTGTGAAGAACCTTGGAGGGCATTCATCCATTAATAAATCCTCATATCAGGGATATGAGGGTGACTATGACTTTCCAAGGGTAGTCTATGATCTTTGTCTATCTTTATGTAAAACAGGTTTAAGATCAGGCCAAGGAATAAAAGGACTTAAGGCACAGATCACAAAGCTCAGAAGCATGCTAAAACTGTCATTAAACACCTTAAAGCAGTATTTAAGTGTCTCATTGGAAGCAAAGATTCCCAAGATAAAGGCTTCTCAAAGAAACATAGGGTTGCACAAAGAGTCTGGATCCAAACATGGGTGGAAAGGTTGCAAAAGGGGTGAAACCATAGTTCAAAAGAGATTCCATTGTTTGATGGAATGATGAAGCAAGATACAGTTAACACATGGAAATGAGATATGCTCAAGATGAAGGGAGGGACAGGGAAATATGAGAATGATAGACAGGAGTTGATGAAGTTAGACTTAGTACTGAAGATGAAGTTAGTACCCTCAAGGATGGAGTTAGTACTGACTTTGAGAAAGTTAGTACTGACAGACCAATAGTTAGTACTGACGGATCCAAAGTTAGTACTGACAGGCAAGTTGAAGGTGCTGAGGAACAAGTTAAAGGTACTGATAAGCTTAAAGAAGGTACTGATGAACACAATGAAAGTACTGAAGAGCTTAAAGAAGGTACTGATGAACACAATGAAAGTACTGAAGAGCAAATAGAAGGTACTGAAGAAAAAGTTGAAGGTATTGATGGGCAAATGAAAGGTACTAAAGATCAAACTGAGGAAGAAATTGCTACTCAAGCCACTCAAACATTCACTCAAACACCCACTTCTAAAATATTTGGAGATGATGAAACAATAGCTAAGGTTCTCCTCAACATGAGTCAAGCCAAAGCAGCTTCTAGAGAAAAGGAGAAAGGTGTAGAGTTAAAGGATGTTGAAGAAACTGATAGACCTAAGCCTACCTCTACAAGATCACTTCTCACATTAAAGCCTCTTCCAAAGATTGATCCAAAAGACAAAGGGAAGAAGAAGATTGAAGAGGAGGATGAATCTGAAAGTGAATCTGATGGTATTCCTCAAGCTGAGAAGAAGTTTAAGCAGCTTTGAAGGGATGAGTGTTGGTTGGAAAATGCAGAAGAGTGGGAAGCTAAAGAGGAGGAGAACAGAATTTGCTAATTTAAAAAGCTTTTTGCAAATGAAGAGCTTATAAGATATTTTTGAGGATCTGATAGGCAAGGATTGAGGCAGATAGACTTCTTGCTGAGAAACTTCAAGAACAAGAAAGAGAGCAATTTACAATAGAAGAAAGAGCAAAGTTCCTTCATGACACAATTGCTGCTCAAAGAAAATTCCTTGCTCAACAAAGATCAGAAGCCATAAGGAATAAACCACCAACCAAGAATCAACTCAGAAATCAAATGATGACTTACTTGAAGCATGTGGGAAACTACAAACATGCTGAATTGAAAATCAAGAAGTTTGAGGAAGTTCAAGCCTTGTATGAAAAGATTAAGAGGTCTGATGAAGATTTCATCTCTATTGGGTCTGCTGAAGATGAAAAGTTGATCAAGAGGATGAATGAGAGGGAGTTTGATTTATCTAAAAGTGATGTAATCAAGGAAGGAAAAGCAAAGATGAAGTTCAGGAGGAAGTAAAGATGAGAGAGTATAGGAAAGAAAACTTTAGGTACTTAGGAAAAAGATGAAGTCAAGGAAAAGAAAATATTCAAAACACTTCTGAAGATGATAGTGACAAAGAGAATGATGAACTGAGATTGTATTTAACTATAGCTCAGGATGAAGAAAAAGAAGTGGACTATGAGATACTTGACAGAAAATATCCTATCAAAGAATGAAAGACAGAGTGTCTTGGAGCTAAACCACAAACTAATCAAGCTAAACACCTTGAGGAGATTAATCTAAATGTGGTGATTAAGAGTAATGGGCAAAAAAGATACTTTCATACCCTGATGACAGTATTATCCATATTTGATAGAGAAGATCTAAATGCTGTGTATCAACTGGTAATGGAAAAATACCAAGATGAGATGCCTGAAGGTTTTGACAGAGTTCTTTAGGGAGATTTGATGGTTTTGTTCAATCCAGATGATAAAGATGAGTTTTGGAGTTCACAGCTAGATTGGATCATAGTAAGTTGGAAGTTGCATAGTTCTTCAGGAGTACATACTTTAGTGACTGACACAGGTTTAATCATCCATATGCTGGTAGAAAAGAAGTATCCTTTGAGAAAGGAAGTACTGGTGCAGATGCTGAAATTGAAGTTAGAATCTGAAGAAGAGAATACTATGGCATTGGAGTTGATTAAATTTGTCAAGAAGATACTTGCAGAGTTAGAATCTGAAGAAAGAGATTGATGGGATTGAGAAGGGTTTGAGTGTTGGCTAACCACCACACAACAAATGGTCATCAGTTCATCCATGCATGATAAGGCCATAATAATCTGGCTCAGTCCATAAACAAACGGCTCTTGGTAAAGAATTCTCAAATCCGTTTATTGGGTGAACAATTTACCAAAAATTGTAAGGTTCTCAACTCACCTTGCTTCTGTGGTGAAGAGTTGGCTAGTCCATGATCTAACAGTTCATGGTAAAGACTAATCAAATCTGTTGATAGCTGATAGTTTGCTAAAAACTATATGGTTTATCAATGCACCATGTTATTACAATGAAGCATTGGCTAGTCCAAAAGCAAACGGTATTTGGTAAAGACAAATCAATTCCGTTGATGGTTGGCAGTTTACCAAAAACTGTATGGTAACTAACTCACCATGTTTTTAAAATAAAGAGTTAGCTATCCCAGAGCAAACGGCTACTGGTAAAGGAACATCAAATCCGTTGATGGCTGGTAGTTTTCCAAAAACTACAAAGCCAACTTAGTTAGATTGTTGCTGAAAAGATGTTGCTGAAAAGATGGTGCGGAAAAGATGTTGCTGAAAAGACAAAGTTGCTGCTGAAGAAGGATAGAGTTTAAAAGATCAAGAAATGATATGAGTGTTTGGATACATCCTTTATGCATTAAAGAAGTTAAAGAAACATGAAGTCAAACAAGTTCAACATTCATGTTTAAGGGGTGATTGTTAGGATTTATGTTTTAGTTATTTGTACCGACAGTCATATAGTTTAGTACTGTTAGTTTTAGTTGAGTACCGTAGTTAAAAATGTAAGTACTGATTGAGTCTGTTAGTAACGTTAGTTACTAAATAGTTCAGTCCGTCTTGATGATATGTATGAGATATTCTAGGAAAAGATATGTGTTAGTTGTTAGCGATTTGTAAGCTTGTGAGAGTTTATCCTTAGTCTATAAAAGGGTATCTCTAAGCATAGTTAGACACGTCCAAAAGATATCTCATAGCAATATCATATCAAAAATAGTTAGTAATCTGTAATTGTTTAAAGCAGATTAATAGAAGTTGTTATTTAGTTATACATTGTTTTTTTCTTAGTTACTTGTTGTTGTGGGGGGGGGATTCCGCATCAACATATTGTATTCATAATCGTGTTTTACATAGTCAGTTGTATTATACAGTTTGTTATCATCCGTTTTAGGCTGTAAAGATTATTCCTAAGGGACTCAAACCTTCTGTTGACCAGTTCAGAATCGTGCAGCTGACATTGGTTAAAGAAGATATTGTATCCTTTCCCAATCTTAATTCAATGTTTCGATCCTTTCTTGCTTGAAATTACATATTTCTTCTAATTTCTTGGCAGTTATGAAAGGGTGACTATATCTCTAAATAAATTCTTTTTTAAGGAGATCCCATGTAGTTGTTGACCCTGCTGGAAGCCTATCTTTCCATCTCAAGGCTCGTCCCTTGAGTGTAATTGGAAAAACCCTAAGCATAATGGCATCATGATTGATCCCAGGGAAGTGGAAGAGATCCACAATCTCTAATACTGTACGCACATGTTCGTAAGCATCTTCATCATCGGTGCCTACAAAAAGTTTGCGTCTTAATTCCCTCATAAAGTTTGCATTTATCTCGAATTCGATGTCATCGTCAATCTTGGGGTTTACTATGCCTGGTTTAATATCATCTGGAATCAAAGCTAGGTATTGCTCTATGGTGAGCGCGCTGATGTCTACATCATTTTCCATATCTAAAAACTTGCAAGTAAAACTAGCGAAATATATTTACAAAAGGAAATATATACGGGAATTTAAATTACTACTAATTTTTAGCTCCCCGGCAGCGGCGCCAAAAACTTGATGCGTATTTTATTTTAAAATATATCTTTTACAAAGTTTTAAAATTTTATAAAAACTCGATCTACCTACATGGTCACTAACGGGTGTAGAGAATCCGATCGTGGTGGTATGTATAGAATGGTAAATCCAGAGGTCATCCCAAGAAGAGCTAAGTTTGCTAAATTAGTTTTAAATTTGAAATGTCCACATTTACTAAAAATGGTTTTTGATTTGATTTGAAATGAATTAAAATAACAATAAAATTAAATACTAAAAATTAAAAGAGTTTGAGATATCAAGAGAGAAAACGTGCTAACCTGGTTACTTCATTACTATTGCTATAAAAACATTTTCCTGTGCAATGTTAGACTATGGATTCATTAGTGGTTTCTAAGGTCGATAGACTTGAATATGCATATATAGTCTATCCTATACTCCCTTTGATTCTGAATCCGTCCCAAATCGTCTGGGAGGTAGGCTATCCAGGTTGCATTGATTAATCCCAACTATTCCCAAAACATATCGAATAACCTATGCAGATTATTAACTCCTTCTGAAAGATTTCTGTGCTTTTTAAGTATATTGAGTGACAAGTGCATTGACCGGTTAGTTCCTACACCGGGTAAGGAGTTACTGATCCTTCCTAGTACCCGTTGGATCCCATATTGACTAGATAATCTAATAATGGGGCAAGCCAGGTCCAAACCACCCGTACTACCAAAACCCAGGGTTACACGATAGTCATGGAATATCCAACAAAACCATAATCTAACAGGAAATAATCATAACAAAAGTAACTACATAACTAGGCCAGCACTTTAAGTTCTTAGACGCTCACGGTAACAGCAACACAGCAAGAAATAGAAGAAATCACAGATTGAAAACTCATAATTTTTATAGTATTCATATTTAAACGATTAAATACAAAAAGTAAGTAAACTTTGATCTCCCTTGGACTCCAAGTGGATTGTAACCGTTTCACAATCTTTGCGACCTCAGTTAACCCATATTCAAGACTCTTTCCTGTCATTCCTTTTTTAATGAGCACTAAATCCGGCCCGAACAAAGAGGTCGTCGGCATACCTTCGTAGGCATCATTATATTTGTGAAGCTGTCAATAGGAATGATGTAAAAGTCATTAAAGTCCATACTAATGATAATATTGTTAATCCTTTAACAAAGGCATTACCGTATGATAAACATGAATTTCATATTAATGGCAACGGGACTTCGTTTTGTTGATTAGAGTTGTCATAGTTTTATTTATGTATTTGGGATATTGGAACTGATGCAATTGAATGTAAAGTTTTTCTTCCTTTATATTATTGTGTTTTATTTTTTCATGTTTTACCCATGAATATGTTTGTTCTAAAATCCATAGTCGGTTATATTGTTTGGGCACAATATGATCTAAGACTAATATGAAAGTACTCGTGATTATTTGTTTCATATAAATAATTTACTTGTTGTATCTAGAGTTCATATGTATTCACGGAGATGAATATTAGATGACTCACACAAGACGCCACGACATAGATGTTTGTCAATAAGCGAGTCACGTTTATGGTTTGTATTCTTGAGTATCTTTCGACTTTTTGATATATAGCATTTTTATGTTGTTGAGGATTAGGCTTTTATTCATGTCCAACACCTTGATAACACAAGGTTATATCGATATGTTTTATGTCTATGAGTCATACATTGCAAGATGGATATAAGCAAAAGGATTTGTTCCTCTTTTGAAGAGAATGATATTATTGTTGGCCACTTGATGAATTGATTGATATTAACACGGTCGCGACTGAGGTAGAGGTTAAACTGTTGTCTAACTTACTTTAGTATATCATTAACTATAGATCGAGAAACAAGTTTTAGTGATTTGAGGTTGCTTAATCTATGTCTCAAAATAACACGTATCGGAACAAAGATAATAAGGATATTACTAAAATAAAAAAACATTAAGAGTTAAAGATCGTTGTTTGGTTCTATTGAACGGACAAGTCGTGTGTTTTTGGACCACATTTAGGACCGTTGCTAAACACTTGACTGTTTGGTATTTAATTGCTAAATGTTGTACCATGCACAAGTGGAAGTTTGCAGAATTATGTGCATAATAAACAAAACTAAATACTACATTAATATACGGTCCATCTGGGTCCCCACAATTGCTTAGATTACACTTTACACGGCTTCCTGCAACACCCGTGGGTGGCACGGGCTGAGTTGTGGGAAAAGTTTGATTTGTTACATTCTTTTGTATTTATGTTTTTTTCAATAAGAGTTGTATAATTTAAGTGTTATGTTTTAGGTGGTTGTTTGTAGTTTGAATTGTGATAATGATCATACAATCTCTTGCAAACTTATTATCACATCCTTATTAGGTATAGTATAATTGAAAAAGTCGGTTATTGTGTTAGGTATAGAATGTGTATGTTGTTATATAATGTGTAAGTAGTTTGATTGTTTGGATATGCTGTTTAAACGCTTGTGTATAAGTATTTCTCTCCATAAAAACATCAGATTCATTTGCACTCATGTACTGAGTAGTTAGAAACGCTTGTGTATAAACTTCATGTATTTCTACAGATGCCTATTCCAAACACCCTTGTTTCTACTTATACATTTATAGTCTGCAGATTCATTTATTTCGTTAAATGTAGAACTCGTTACACAAGATAGATAGGCCAAAATTCTCAAACAGACACTTCCAAACCATCGACCATGAATTGGAGACGACGTTTTTGCAGCCTCTATTGTTCTTTGCGTTCTGGAGGTCGCTCTTCTCCGCCAGTGCCAGTGCTTGGGACGCCACCCCTCTGCAGTTCAAATACACTTGTAAAAGAATATCAAAACCAATTCAAAGACTGTCAAAAAAACTAAAGGTGGCAATATGGGCGGGTTAATAAGCCAATTGGGTTTTTAATAGATAATGTTATTGATCTCAAATACAATTTATATGGGTTTTAAAGCAATTGAATACTCTTCGAATGACTTTAGCTAATCTAAAATACCCTTTGAGTAACTTTCAAGGTGTTTGGAACATCTGGCTTACTTGACCTCATGGATATAACATTAACCCAAATGAGCCTTTTATAGTAAAATAAGTCAAAATTGACGCCTATAGAAATGTTTGTATTCTTACCTTTCGTGTAAAAGGCTGCAAGAATACATGAAACAAAACATAAAAAACGTATTAGTATATATCCTAGAATGTAAAATTTAAAACAGAACATTGGCAAATAAAACGTTTAACAAAAGGAGATTCTACCTTTGTTTTCTTTTTGCTCTTGCCTTCCTCTTCATCTTCATCATCCTCCTCGTCGTCGGCATCATTAGCATCTTCTTCGTCTTCATCATCTATTTCTTCATCATCATCGTCGTCATCATCGTCTTCCTCTTATAATCCACCAAACTCATCCTCCTCAACGGCCTCACCCATAAACCACAAAATAGCATGGGGGATAATTTTGTCTCGTATGGTTGAACTACATTAACGGTAAAACAAATATGTCAGGTTAAGAAACACTTCAGATGTCAACACAAAATTAAAAATCATATAGTATGATTGTATCACTCACCCAATGTCATAGGCTTGCTCTATTTGATTATGAAGTTCTTCAGCCATTAACAGATTCATAATGGTTAAAACATGTTTCAGCCGTTGCCTCAATATTTGTATCAAAACAAAATATTACCTCTTCTTTGTCGATATCGTCCTCATCTTCAGGCACTTGTGTAGTGTTGAAGAAGTTAAAGAAACTTTCACAATCTTCAGTCTTAGTGATGGGTTTAGCATTCTTTGATCCATTCTTTGGCTTCTTCTTTAAGATCTTTTATGTCAAACATTTCCCAGGTAGCCATTCAATGGTTGCTCTGAAACGTATAAAGCAAAACATGAGTTTTAAGGATTTATGCTAAAACATGTGAAAAAATACCCAGTTTCGGTAAGAAACCCCCTCCAACTACACACACACACACACATATAGAGACGCACACTAACTGGCATAAAGAAAACGGATTGTTTAGACCACCTTCCATTGTTGACCTAATGAAACTTGATCCAATAAACATCAGTATATGGCTTACATTCTTCATCATCCAATGGTACAAATCTACAAACATTAAACATAAAGTCAAATTGGACCCATAAAAGAACAAAAGAAAACATACCCAAAAAGACTTCTTCTGCAACAATGTCAAATCTAATGATGCGAGTATAAGACCAAAGGCAGGTTACTGTGATCAGTCATTGGAATCCATGGGCCCAACTAAGGGGGAGTCAAATTGGTATTCATTTTGTATGCTATTATTCGAGATGTTTTATGGAAGATTTGCACGGAGTTTGGAAACGTGGAGCTTTTATAAAGATACATTCGCCAGGTGTGCCTCTATAGAAGATTTTATAAATCAGGTGGCTTTTAAGGGTATAAAGGAACAAATTAGTGAAAAATCTTGCTATATACACAGAGGACAATTCTAGTTATAGAAAAACATTTTGTAAGTCTAGTATGCAACTTCTAAGTAGAGGTGGGAAAATTAATTGGTCAGGTCTGGAACTGGTATCAGGTAAAAAAAACACGGGCACATTATTTTTTATACGGCCAAACCAAGAGTCAACGATAGTTTGATCATTTGGGAGTTCAAAATCATTTACTGATTGTCACATGCAATCAATATCATATCTCAATCTTTGTCTTCATATTTGAGGCTAAAGCTTCCAAGCTTGAGAAGAAACTTTGGTGTAATCAGCTCTTCTAGTTTTATAGATCCATATGAAAGTATGAATGGAAAACTTAATGTATTCTCTTTGTATGTTGCGTTGATCGTCAAATGTTCCACTGAGTTTATGAAGGTTGTTTTGAGCTGTGCACATTCATCAGGCCGAATTGTTTGTACCTGCTCGTGGATAACAGGTGTGGAACTATACTTATCATGTTTAGTGAGGGTGGCAGCATTATGAGTAACATTTTTTTTAGATAGTGGTCCACTGACATTAGTAAGACAATACTATAGCATCCCTAGTAACTCACCTGGTGAAAAACTCTTATAGTATGGCTTCCATTACCATACAAAGAGATACAAAAAATCTTCCTGCCATTAGGAGCAAAATACTCAGCCACAAATTTTCTCCAAAAATCAATGTTGTTGTCCTGCAAATATAAGAAATAAACAAAGCATAACCACCACGTCAAACAAACGATAATCTCTTAGACTATTCAGGCATAAGATTGTCTAACTCCCTATGAAATCTCGATAAAATACGTGACCAAACTAATTTTCTGATCATTTATGGATCATATTACATGTAATCTGCTTTTTCATTTTTATCAGCTTCATTTGTACTCATTTTCATGTCAGAACCTCACTTTCAAAACCAAATCAAACACCCCTTAAATACCCTTGAATCAGATGTTACTCTATCATTTCATATATTATTATTTTCTAGGAATCACCAAAGTAAATTTCTTACACTTTCTCATTTTTCCGTAAAACAAATGTAGAGTGTCCAGACGGTATCTACTACAAGAACTCCACATTAATCAGCCGATTGAACTCGAGTTAGCTCAACCGAATACGCTTTTTGTGGCCTTTGTATCACATACAACTATTAATACATTAGTACGATTAAAAAATCAACCTCATAAGCGAAAAACCAAAAAGCCAAAATAAATAAATTACACAGAAGATGGTCTATGATGACTTTACATGAAAGTAGCAATAATAGTAGCTTTGATATAAGGTTTAAAAATTTATATTACATCATCTCTCGGGTGGGGGACTTCCAGAAGCGCTTTTGCTAAACACTTTACTATTCCTCCGAGGTCTCATCAAATATCACAATTACAACATGAGCGGTTTCATCAAAACTATCAATCTCAAGCCTGTACGTGGTCAGAATATGTTGCACTTGCAAAGCAAATGGTTTACCTTTTTAACATGTTAATGAATGTGATATACAAGTACATATGGTATTAAATTCATCATATATAATATAGAGTATCACCTTGTAACTGGGTAATCACCATGCTTGTTATATGCATCATACATGCACCGCATGCCAAGTAATAGCCTACACCAACAAAAGTAAAACATCACTGGCCAAATTACACACAGAAACTTGGGAGTGTTTGGGATTGCTCTTTAATATGACTGAAATAAGCGTGAATTTATTACTTTAAACTTTTTATCTGCATAGACCATGTTCTGAACACCAAACCATATGTCAAATGGATTGTGACCATTTGTTTATGTATATATATTTTTAGTATAATTAGTTCATCATTTACTGTAATAGACTTGAAAAAACATAGGCACCGTCTTATTTCAATTAAAGGAAATGGGATATATTAGATCAAGACATAGGGTGGATAGACCAAAAGAAGCTGATAACACTACATATAAAAGAAAACCCAATTCTCAAAAAAACCCTCAAAACACTTATTTCACCTTAATCAAAAAAAATTACATTGCACAAAAAAATTAAACCCTAAGTATTAATTTAAACAGAAATAAATGAATATGGAAAAAGAGAGTCTATACCTGTTTAAGCCAGAAAATATCTACAAATCCACAAATTTGCTTAATTAATAATATAAGAGATCTCAATAAACATCAAGATCAGAAGCTTACTAAAAATCCAAATTAACAATACAAAGGTTTGAAAGAGTCGAATTCGAATTTACCTGAGGTAGCTTATTAGGAGTGAAATTGTATGATTTGTGTTTTTTTTCTTGTATAGGCCGAATCTTAAATCTTAAATCTTGATTGAATCGGTACAGTATCCCATGATTATTATAAATCTTGGTAGGGTGATTGACATTCTTTGGAGTTGTGTAATCTTGTATTGTTACACCCCGCCTAGGCAGAAACACGAGGTGTAACATCATGGATATCATCACAACACAATAGTGTCAACAATAGAGAGAACTAAATTAAATAGATAAACAAATATCTAACACAAGATAAAGGAGTCTTGCATTACGATAGCAAAGTCATACCGTAAGGGAACATAATCCAAAAGTCTAAACAATCAAATAACAACCAAGTATCAAATAATTCAAATGACCTAAATAAAATATCTTGGAGAATAACTCCGCATGCAAGCCTACGGTCTCACTAGCCACCCTTCCTAACTTCAACATCCTCAAGATGGTTACCTGAAAATGATGCTTAAAACATCAACACAAAGGTTAGTGAGAGTCATAGGTTTAAGACATGAAAATTAAAGCTTATAAACAATTACTGTGGTTAATGCAAACATGGCAGGACAATTACTGTACTATCATACAAGCTAACATGCAAATGTAACCATAACGAGCATGGGAATGGAACGTGTCCCTCGATCTAACAAATATCAATGATTGGGTAGGAACGTTACCCCCGATCTATTAAAACTGTCACTTCACTTGGGTAGGAACGTTACCCTCAATCCCGATATCACAACAAATGGGTAGGAACGTTACCCTCGATCTAAATACACATAAGCATTTAGCACGTAACATACAATAGCCAAGTAAAGTCTATACACTTTTAAAATAAAGACACATAATCAAAGTAATTAGAACATTTCAAATCCATTTGCATCATTTCCATCCCAATTTAAAAGCGATGTGAAAAGAGGGACTATGAAACTCACCTGAATGCCCAAACGCAGCTTCTAAATCTCAACACGCAACTATACAAATAAATAAACACGGTTACACGCAACCAAGCTAAAAGCTCTAGTCCATGTAACACACATATGATGGATGTCTAAGGGTTTAGTTAACCATCATGGGTCACCCTGACACCATGCCAACCTTAACCATCTCATTAACACTTTACACTAGCTACTTATAATTAAATCAGAATTGCAGAATTTTAGTGTATCTTTACGTGCTCAAAACCCTTACTTAATGACCTTCATAATTTATACCAAAAATCATCCATGTTTATTTATGAGTATATTAACTACCTTGTGATTCCTAAGTATTACTTACATGTGTAACTACCTCAAATAAAATCAAACTTCAAAACTGTCCTAATTCGGATCTGATTGCACACCAAAATATATCACTCTAACTAACATACTTAGACATACTTTCAGAGGCTAATTTTCATGGGATTATCAATAGACATATGGAGCGTAACTACTGTAGAAGGGCTAAGCTTAATTCCATTTTTAAGTTAGGGTTTCACCTTCACAAACATGACCTAATTCTGACCCGTATTTACTGTTTTGACCACTTTTGTTGCAAACATTATTTGAATGATTTCTAGACCTTAAACACCTTTGAGGCTGGATTTTCTAGAAAGTAGACTCTTTTGGCTTATTCATAGACTCAAGAAACGTATCAATACACGTTTTTATCATCTAGATATTAGTTGTTGAACATGACCCAAAATTCTGCTCAACCCTAAATCAAGTTTTAATGCAAATCTAGCCTAACCAATTGCATGAACATGATCCTAATCAAGCCCTAATCACTCTAGCATCATTAAATATCATTAATATTATGTATTTTATGAAACGGTCCTACTAGTTCGGTCCTGCTTGTTCGGTTGTCACTAGGAAAGAACTCGTTCGGTTGTCACTGGGAAGGAACTCGTTCGGTTGTCACTAGGAAGGAACTCGTTCGGTTGTCACTAGGAAGGAACTCGTTCGGCTCAAACTAGAATATGCTAGTTCGGTTGACTCGATCGGCTTACTCGTTCGGTTTCCTTGTTCGGTCCAACTCGTTCGGTTCCAACAGTTACGAAACTCAAATTTTCAAAACTAAAAAAAACACGATTTTAATGGTTTTTAGCAAAAAATTCTTGTACAACTAGTATTACTAACCCTATAGGAACAATAAAAATGAAAACTTTAAGGTTTTTAAGCCAAAAAATTTGAATCACTAATTTGCTCTTTGTAAAGGTTTTTGAACACTAATCAAACACAAAAACTAAACACACCACTCCATGGCTCTTGATACCAATTGTAGAATACTAGTAATCTTAAGATCAAACCAAGAACAAGAGTGAGATGTGGGTTGTGATGTTAGAGAGAGATTGGATGGAAAATGGATGAATTGTATAAATGAAGTAAATGGAAAAATGGAACAACCAACCCTCTCCAAGACTAGGAGAGGGACTTATATACTACTATGGAGGCCGGCTATGGGCTTAGTTGGGCCTCCCATGGGCCTTGGGCCGGACTAGATTACTAATCTAATCATTATACTAACTACGAGCTAAGACCTGTTACAACTTGGAAGTGACCGACACTTTTCGTGTTTCCAACAATCTCCCCCTAAGGGAGGTCACTCCAATTTACAAATTTTAAACCTAGCATACTATGCTTTATCATTAGTCTTTAGCTCGTACTCTTGACTTTTTCTTGTGAATATGTTGTGGTAATCATTGACTTCTTGGATTGAGCTTGTTCCTTGAACTTGTATTTGACATTGTGATCTTGAGCATCTTGAGATCATCAACCAAGCATAATCTCTTTGCCATCTTGTGGATTTGTGATTTCTGAACCAACATGCTAATACCTTTCTTGAACGGTTGTCTTGAAAAACTTTAATGCTACGTCTTTCTTGAGATTCGTTAACTATGATACTTCGTCACTTCTAGAAAGACGTTCGTTATCAGAGTAGCGGAAGTCTTGAAATATGTATTTGAGCCTTTCATGAAGTCTATATGTTTGTCTATCGGGTATGAGCATGTGGCTATGGATCTTGTGAGTCAGCTGGAATCAGGAACCTCCACCACCATCTTAAATAGCCTGCATAAAAACAGTTAGCAAAA
>BQNB010007129.1:0-94689 GCA_026074375.1 Tanacetum coccineum | reverse complement strand
ACTACGAGTATGCAATGGATATGGATCAAGTAAGGTGAATATGATTAACACACACAATAAATAAACAAAAGGGTAAACAAGAAAACTAACCTTTGTAGTCAACAACAAATGAAACTAAGTAGATAAGTTTCCACCTCTACGGTTGCTCACACAACACATCAAACAAGCACGTCATAATGCTAGTCGTTACTTCAAGATTAACAAGCTAACACCATGTGTTTTGTACCTTGCTTCAAACTGATCCGAATACCAAGATAGTATTACGTTCGAATCATTGGATGAGAGAAGATGCATAAACATTACACCTTAAAATAGTTTTTCTTAATGAATGAATATAATCAAACAGGAAGAAAACAATTGTTGCATTAAATGCTCTCTGCCGAAAGTATATACCAAGGAAACTAGAAAATATTTTTCTTTCTTAGGGATAAATTATGTGTCGTATGTATTTTGTGTGGAACAAGCCAATAATATATAACACCTCAACCCTAGTTGAAGATAAACTCTAAAGCCTTGAAGATAATCTTTAAGTCTTAAGCTTATCATAACTCTTCCACCTTATCTTAAACACTCATCATTATCACTATAATTTACACACAAATCCCTTTCTAGAATCCTCCAAAATCTGCCACTTTTGGGAGGAGGACAAGAGTTTCCGTTTCGACCATTTAAGCCCTTCTCTTTTTTATTTAACGGATATATAAAGTTAGTTAAGCGTCTAACGGAAACTAACGACCGTTTAAATATATTTCGTGAAACATATTATATATTTAATAAATATAAACGAGTTATATATATCAAATACATAATAAACGTACTCTTCGTGTCTTAACGTGTGTGCCCCCAATAGGCTCACACATTTCTAGTCGTATTAGTGCTAGTCCAACTACCATAATCCAACAGCTCCCACTTGGGAGTTGGAGTAGCAGACAACACATATACTAACGACGGAAACGTCTAGCAACACTCACATTCGTTGTTAAAACTAGAAATGTCTGAGATCAAGTTTCAAAAACATTCTCAGTAGCATGGTTATGTATCTCTTGCTATAATCATCCCTTTGTTCAGATACCGTTAAACCATGAATATGGATCCTAACTCATTCCATATAGTTTAACCATTTAGATTCTCGTTATAGAACTTAATACATATATACCAAATGTAACCAAGACATCTTGGATTATCTTTGGGTGCGACCACACAATTACTGAATAATTCTAAGAGAGGCCCCAATGGTAACAATATGCACATATCAAGAGAGGAACAAATTTTTTGTTGAAATACAATTTTTGAATGCTGCTTCACATCACTTCTAATAATAACCTTTATAACAACCATTTTCAGGTTAGCGTTTTATGACTTAAGATTAAAAAGTGAATCCACACATACCCAGAACTTGGTTTGTATTCTCAAGTCAAAGGATGACTTACCTAACCATTTTACGATATTTTCTCATGACTAAGGAACTACAGAGTAAATATTCGAATGTTGGGGTTCCAATATGCATCCCTTGTAATAACATATGAGTTTAGCGGGAACCATCCCATATATTCAAAAGAATATAACACAACTCTCCCTTTGCCTTATGTTCTTATGTAACAATATTCCCATACTGTTAACCGACAATGGACATATTTAGAATAATTAAAATTATTCAAGGATTAAACATGCAAATATAGGATAACAATTATTATATGAATGAATAACAAATACCACGTATCTTTATTCATCAGAAAGTAAAAATTATCTTACATCCCAATTATCCAAATACTAAAAACAGATTTGCATAAGACTAATTAGTAAGTTGAATTCCAATGTTTCCAACATTCTCAACTAGTTCTTTACAAGATAGCTAAATAGTTATATGAGTAAACTTTCCGAATACTTGTTTCAAATTCACAAATTTGTAAAGAATTTAAACGCTATTATGAGTGTCGTATGTATATTTGCATACTATTGCAAGAATCATCGTATGGAAATGTAACAGTATCTTTTATGAGGTATTTGAAGTCAACAACATACATATCTCAGACAGTCATCTTTACAGTTTATTAAAATGTAAAGTATTCTTATTCTTTAATGTGTATTGCAACAATGCTCTTAGTTGAGCATATCTAGTTAGTAGATTTATCATAAATGATTAAATCCTACTTTAACTAGGATTGATTATTCTCTAGCATCATGTGTACACAAACAACACTATGCCTTATATAATTCGTAAACATTTATTTTAACAATCATCTAAATCACTCTCAATTAGATACTGTTGTTATCAGTCATCTAAACACTCTCAATTAGATACTATTGTTGTTAGCTCATCTTGCTCTTGTGCAAAAGTAACAACCAGTCTCGTACACAATATATGATATACATGATGAATCCTTCGTTAAAAACACAAGGTTTTCATCCATGTAATAAATTATCTCAAGTGAAATATATCATTTAAAACTTGCTTCAATGATGTATTGCATTGTGTTGGACTTAATTTACGCATATGTTTATTTAATTAAACATTCATTCCAAGGTCGTTTGTTTAATTTCCTAATATTCGCAAGTGAAGTTTCATTCCAACCTCAAGGATTAACATCTATCTTAGATGGAATGATACCTTCAATATGTTACATAACATATGAATTTGAGGAAAAACATAGTGCTCCCACTTGATGTCAGATGTACTCAGGAGTTATCTTAATTTAATAAAAAAAACATATTGTAATTAAACTTAAGATATCAGCTTCTAGATGCATGATCCAATCCACACTTGGATTCTTTTATCTTGTATACTTTATAAAGATTATTTTAAACTTATAACCTTTTGATTACACACCGCCCTCGCAAAAGGTAATCATAAAGGAAAGAGTTATAAAACTTAATTGTCATATTACAAATATGGACTCATAGCCCTTTTGATTACGCACCGTCCTCGCAAAGGTGTCCTCGCAAAGTAATCGATTAGGAAAAAAGATATGATCCCAATTCCCGTATGTCCAGATTCAAGAAACCTAATGACAATATTTATCTTATATAATAACTGCGTGTAGAAAAGAAAGATTTAATCAAAGTCAATTGCTTGAGAAGATTAAAATCTTTTCATCAGGCAGGTATTAATATGTATACAATTTTGTCCTTATGAGCTTTCTTCAAAAGAAACTCATTCCACCTCCACATTTTTTACTGTTTGGTGAAAGGATCAATCAATCTCACAACATTTGAATGATCTTTTAAAGACTTGCATCTTATGATTCCATATTTCTATGATATTTATCATGATCCAAGATGGTGAAAATACATTCTTATTAGTTTAACAGGTTTTAATAAGACCCTCTAACTTATATTCCTCAGCATTGATATTAAAATATCACTCCATTGATGAGGCATCTTTGCGGATTTATGAATGAGAGTTACAATATATTTTGGTTCGACATTTTCATGTTTTAACCTTAGTATGACATTAGCAAATAAATTCAGAAGGTTATGTATTTTGTTCCTGAATAGATTCCCAAGATTTATAGATACACCGCTTGACTTTTGTAAGAAGTAACATCATCTAAATACTAAGTATTTTTTTAAAGCAACAACAAATTAGTTCTTAATGGGAAAATACAAAACACCAATTTAGTTCTCATCTCTAGCTTTTAATAATATGCTTCACAAGAGTAATAAACAAAATTTCAGAACTTTAATCAAGACAAAATGGGATCATCCAATCTATAATTATATAAAGTCTTGGATACCTTCTAGGTTGGAATCTATATTGAGGTGTTCCATGAATACCGCAAAATTCAACCTTGAACGATTGGAAGTAGGCGAATATAGTTATCAGAAATCAAACAATACGAATATAGTTTGTTTTAACACATTAGACATACCATGAATATGTGGTATTCTATGAGTATTAGAATTGTGAGACTCCATCAGAATTCCATGATAACTTAATTCTCTTTGGATCAAATACTTGTCAATTTGGTCGAAGCCAAAAGTTAATACCAAGTATTATAAAACCAGGTGCATGTTATAACTTATAAATCAGTTTAAATATTACAATAACTCAAAGTTATTCATGTGTATTTTCAAGAAAACAACACATATCAGTATACGTTACAAGTCTTTGCAATAAATCAAGGTACCTCCTATTAACTTTATGTTGCACGTGTTATTCAAGAAAACAGAACATGTCAAGTTATACGTTACAAGTCCTCGAATAAATATCAATGAACATCCATGTGATGTGTTAACAAGAAGACATAATAATTTTACTACATACTTTATGTCATAAGTCATTGAATAATTCAAGGACTCTATAATTATGTCTTAACAAGTAAACATAATTATACTAACTAAAGTAATCAAGAATGCAAACTCTTGAGTTCAAACAGTAATTTCAAGTTAATTTCATACTTCATAATCATGATTATAAAAATATTAACCTAATTAGAATTTGACTAATAATATAGGTCAATAATTGAGTATCTTATATTTATATCTTGACTTTTTAAATGTAATAGGGCAACAAACATCTTGTGTGTTTATGTCCTAGTAGAATTATTAGTTTTCTTACCTTGCAGTCAAGAGAAACCGAATTAATCATATTTTTTTGTATGTTGTTTTCCTTGCACACACTTGGAATTCTCCCACTTATTTTTTTTTTTTTTATAGTTTTGTGGGGGTAAGAGGACAACATTTACCAAAGTAGACAAACCATACTACAATCGTTCGATGTTTAAACAATATGATAGTGCATAGATATACACAATATAATATCATACCATAATAAGGAATCGGATTATAATTCTTAAGATAACCGTATCTATAAAACAACTAGTTATCCTATGAAATAAAATGCAATCTTCCTTTAGACAATGGTTGTTCATGTTCGGAAAGTAATGAATTATTTCAAAGCAAGCTAGAAATAATAAGGGTAACTAACAAGGAAATAAATCTTGTAGCTCCCACTGAAATTTGACAACCTCACATGAATGTCATTTCAGTAGTAAAACGCAGAGCTCCCACTGGATTTGTCAACATTGTAAGTGTTACATCACCAGTAGAAAGCAAATAGCGATTTATTTACTTTCCTACTAAATTAGAATGCCTACAAGTAGCAATGTACTTAGGTATTGCACAGAGTATATGAAGTTCTACTTGTGTAGATGAGGGACTAGCCATCATGTATTCATTAACTTAAATATTTAGTATGCATTTCCTCCTTAATCTGTTTGTCTAACTATAAGGTGTTTTAGCACAATAAGGGAAAAAAAATTTGAAAAAAAAAAAAAAAAAAAAAAAATGAGTCCCAAGAAAAACTAGAAGACCTGCTAGTAATTTTACATACTCGTTGCGGCTTTAAACTCATACATCGGACAAGTGCAAAGACGTCATTATTTAGTCGCTAATAGACAAAATGTACACTATTATACACAAAGTAATGATCGTTTCAAAGAATTTCCAGAACCGGAAAAGGGTAAAGAAAGATTGAAAAGTGAGTTTAAAAATAAGTGAGAAAATTTATTATAACTCTATTCTATATACTTGTCAACCAATGAGAAGAGATATGAGTAAGTCTCACTCTTTCTTACCAGGAAAAGAGACTATGTTTGTCTTCTTAAAAAAAATTTCGTTTACGAATTATGTTGCAATAAAACAATTAATCAGAACATAGAAAGTTCAATTTTAGTATTTTCGATAATTAAATTCTTATAAGAATTAATTACCCAATTAATTACTAATAAGACTAAGATCCAACTTGACCTCCCACTTATTACAGAATGTTTTCCCCCCTCCCCACCCCCCCCCCCCCCTGTGACCCCAAAAAAAACCCCGTTTTTGGGGGGGGGGTGTAAAAAAAAAAAAAAAAACAAGTAGGGCAAGAGTAACGACGATCGTTAACATGCATTTTTTTAAAGCAACTCCCTTACATTATGATCACATAAGACATTATATCTCATATAGTAATGTCAATTGCATATTTCTCTCATCTTATGCCTCGTTTTCGATGGCTTGACCAGGTAACTCGATTTAATTCCATCCAAAAAGAGAACGTGAGTAAATGACAAAGGTCTGACCAATGGAAAACAAATTCGCATGGTTGGAAAGGCCCTGAGGTCCTGACTAGAGCAGTCTATCCAAATGCACGTGTTCTTCAATTGGCTAGACATAGACTTAAAATTTCATATTAGTGTATACACAATAAGATGTTGAAAATAGTGTACAAGAAGCATGCAAAACAACTTGTAGCACTAAGTTAAGAAAACATTTTGTTAACCTTTTTGGTATAGACATCATTTTGTCAAATGTTCTCGGTAGCTCCATTTTGGACGCACAAAGAAGCTGAGAAACAGGTCAGCGCGAAGCGTATTAAAAACCTGACTTCTTATGGGGAATCTTACTTCCACCCACCTTAAACTTCTCTTATAGTTTGTCCATAATGGGTGAGCCGTACTTCCAATTGACTAATGATGCTATTTAATGTTAAGAAACCCCTTTTGTTAACATTAGTTTTATAGTTGCCAATATGGTGGGATTACAAATTTGATCAAACCCTATATTGTACTCCTACCATGGTCCGAAGACACTAGTAATTCCAATAATTTCCTCATATGCCGAAGCATGTAGTGGGGCGGGAGAAGATTAAAGATCAATTTAACCCCATATTGAGCATATAAAAACTAAAATTAAACAAGAAATCATATTTCATAGTTTAATGTCCGTATTAAATTTGTCCAAAACCCCCTGTTTCACAAATAACACATAACAGGTCACAAGGAGTATGCTTACGTGTATAATAATAGACATGCTTAATCCAAATTTCTCTATAATTATAAGTCCGGTTTTAAGAGTTTCATAAAGTCTATTTGCAAATATTGAGCATCACATGGCATATCACATATAAGCAATTAAAACAGACAGAAAATTGGAGTAGAAGTGAAGACAGACTCTTATATTGAAAGCAGTAAATCATATAATGCCTCGAGTTCTCAAAAGAGTCTTCCCCAATTGGAGAACCATAAGACTCTCACTAGGTTTTCTGCTAAAGTACCTAGATCGCCACATCCATCATATAGCATGATTGCGTGAGTCTTAAGGCCGAGATAAAACAAGAATAGAGTAACATGGCAGCTTAATTAACATTTAATTTTAATGTATTCTTCCTTTTTATCAAGTAATCATTAGGGTTGATTCTAGGTGTTTATTCATTATTTATGGCAAGTATTGCATATAATTGCCATAATTTTCCAATAAAACAATAAATAAAACTTGATTTCATGCAGCCCTGGCGTGTTTAAATATGTGTGTAAACCCTTAAACACACCAAACGATTTTGACTCGTGCTGCCACTGATGGGATTTAAAGAACTAGTTCACATAACAACCACAGTACGCAGCGGATATGGATCCAAGTAAGATGAATATGATTTCACACAACAATAATTAAACAAAACATAAAGGGAACATACCTCTTGTAGAATCAAATGCAAATGAAACAAAGTGACTAAGATGTCACCTCTACGAGTGCTCACACAAACACGTCCAACGAATGCGCCCAGATGCTAGTCCAACTTCACGAGTATCCCAATACAACCTTTGTATACCAGAACCCCCTGAATAAAGTACCAAAACCAAATACTAGCTGTTGTACCAAAAATCAGAGAATGGACTTAGGGTTTTTATGAAATCCGGTTCAACCGAATATGCCCAATATGAACCGAAATTCACCAAGAATAAACCCTAGATGTGTCTAGATGTTCTCACGCCTTGAGAACGAGTAAACCAACCCCTTGAACCTGCTGTATTACATTATAATTTAGTAAACCAACCCCTTTAACCTGCTGTATTACATTAAAAACATAATTTAGTTATAGGGAATAAGAATGCATAATAGACTGGATCTAGCCGTTTCTGGGTCATGTGAAGCAAAAAAGCTGAAGAATGGAACGATGGCCTCCCACTATTTTTTTGGGCTCCCAGTTTTGTCCGGGACACTTTTTTTTCTTTTATAGTATCAGGTTCAATCTACCGAAGATCAATCTAAGAAAGCCATAAGACATAGCAGAGAAAAGAGAGGGCGGCGATGTATCCGAACACCCCCAAAGAAGGATGAAGATATAAGTAATACTAAGAAAGTTTACGATAAATTAATTAAGTCAATTGAAGAAGTTAGTATTATTTTCCCAAAATATACTTTTAATTTTTAGTTCAATTGATTTATTGATTGTATTGAATATGATTACCAAATTAATCTACTTTTACTTTTTTATTATGATTCTTTTTGTTGTGTAGGTTTGACGGAAAATCGATAGCGGAAAGAGTGAGAGGTAAAAAGCTGTTGTAATAATTGTACGTCTACAATGTAACTGAAATTACATAGCAACAAATTTTGCTACAAAGGACAAGGGTGAAATTACACGAAGGCAAGGTACCAGTTTATCTATAGCTAATTGTTCCCTATAGTTTCTTTCTAAAACATTTACGTCAAACAAATTAGTTAAGATAATTAGAATAGGGACCATAAAAAAAAATGGTTTTTTTTTTTTTTTATTGATCAATGTCAACATGAAGTGTCAGAATACAACTATTAAATTGAAAGTTTTAGCAGTTTTCTATGTTATAAATATTTTAGAAATCACAAGAACTTAGATAACAGATAAATGTTATTTTTCAGGAATAAGGGGGGAGGGGGGCCCCCATGAAAGAGGTGCCTTTATAGAACCGAAGACCTGCAAATGTTTGTCGTTGCTTGAAGCTTCTGACGAATCTATGGGAGGAGGTTAGCTTTCTTCAGTTTTTAGTATTTTATCTTTTTAACATAAGTTGTAACATTTAATGTGTATACACATGTTTGGCCATTTGGTTATATAGAAACTCACAATAAGGAGCGACAAAAACCTGAACCTCTTGAACTTAATTAAAGCATTCAAAGATTAATCTAAGTTGCAATCCAATGTGAGCCATTGTAAAGATTTTGAATTTGACATAAAAAGTAAGTTGGTAACTACTTGAGAACTGATGCATATTTTTTTATTATCATTTTCCTGTTATGTGCTCAGATGTCAACTCTAGCTTTGTTGTTTTCATCCCCTCCAATCATGCTTTAAGTTACCTCCCACCGCCACTTACTTTGTTTGTGATCTAACGTCTAATTAGGGTATCTGTAATGGATTTATGTATCATCAAAATTGATTAATGATGATAGTTTTTTGATGTAGATATATAAGTTGTAGAAATATGAAAGTTTCATGAAAAATTATGATGGTAACAGAGGTTGAAGAAGATGGGTTTTATTATTCTAAATATTTTAAGGGTAAAATCGTCATCCACAAAAAATGAGGATGGTCATTCAGTAAGTAATAAGAACATAATAAATTATCGAATGCTTTTCTTTAATTCAAACACCTCATATAATACAAAAGAATCTTTTTTCAAACAGAGAATAAAATAAACATAGCCTTAACCCGAGCAATAATTTATTTGTAGCCATTTTTTTAAAACTACACTCAACACATGATAATTTTGTATGAATTAAGACACGAAATACCCAAACTAAAGATTTATGAATATTTTGGAAGGATAGGGAAACCATGGAGTTTTCGCCATTGGATACCTCGTATATACACTTTTGTGAATGTTTTTTAGATGAAATTTAAGTTTTTTTTATATGTAATTCAATTTTATATCACTATCCACCACAAAAGATATATCTCATAAAAAAAATAACATAACAAACTTTAGTAAATTGAAAGAATTTCTAATAAAAAACTGTTAATTACATCGAAAATGTAACATACTGTACATTTTGTTATTGTGTATGCTGAACTTTTTTTTTCTTATTGTGTGTGTTGAACTTTAAAAATCTGACCTTTGTGTGTATTTGTGACCATCATTACCTTTATTTTTTTTAATTTCGAAGGGTAAAAAATGTCCATTTTTACATGATAAACTTAGTGCAAAAATACAACAAATATAGAAATTTTTAAAAAGATCAATACACCATTAAAAAAAAAAACAAGTTTGATACACACAGATAACAAAAAGTGAAAAGTATAATATACGATTTTTTTAAATAATTAACTTTAAAAAAAATTTAAAAATAAGTTTGTGTAGTGACCATTTACTATACAAAACAAGCAGAATTAACCGTCACGTTTGCTGCGGGTTTAATTTTTTCACGCGTTGTTGCGGGCCATTAATATGTTTTTTTTATTTTGTGTATTTTATTTTTTGGTCTCCATGTTTAATAGTTTGTTTTTTTCTTATTATGAGCATAATGTGTTGGTGCGTCTCATGTTTAAAAGTTGTTTTTTGTATTTAATAAAGGGTGGGAGGGTGGGGTTAATATAAATTTTAAAGATTTGGGTAAATTGTGATTATATAATTAGGCGTTTTTTTTTTTTTTTTTTAAAATGGTGTTTTAAAAGCAAATACACCCCAACTAGATTCATCATTTAGTACGTAATTAAAAGAATCCTGAATGAAATCTGTCAATTTAACACAATGCACATCAATTTAGCCAAGCATCTAATTCACTTGAGAAAAAACAATATCTTAAAAGTGTCAACATCAAGATTGGTTAGTTCATAATTTTGTTAATTGGTAAAATGTTGAAATCAAAAGATTAATAAATATGCATGACCATTTTTCAATCCTTATAAAATCGTCAAAAATGTAAGTGTAAATGTATAACCAAAAAGTATAGTGTCTACTGATTCACCACAGTGATAATGAAAAATGTTTAGTAATCAGTAATGTTTCAACAAAAGTAAGTGTGGTAACCACAAGATTTCCAAAATGTATGTGACTACTATAACAGATACAGTATCACATAAAATGTAATAACTGTTGCGCTAAGCTCATGACACCGAAGCTAATTTATGTAGCATATAATATGCCAATTGTATTCTGCCCTACCGGTGTCTGACCAAGACACCCAATAAGATTTGACATGATATATATCTGTTTATCGGAGCCCCAGTGGTTAGTGAAGCTCTACCAGCCGGATAGGAGAAAATTTAGTCCCTAATAGATCTATTTATAACTATTCCACTGCTTACTTACCATACAGTCGTCAGCAATTGACGGTTCATGATAGTTCGGGCAAGAGAGTGGTCTAATCGCTACTTAGGCAACACGTAAACAGGAGATGATAACCAAAAACACTTGTGTCCAATGAAGAAATAACCATTGTATTCATAAACAGCTTTAAATACTTAAATCCATAAGAAGAAAGAAGTTTTGATATCAATCAAGTAACCGAGTTTGTAATCGGTATGTAAACAATTTTGTAAACGTGTATGTAACCAAGTTATGAAATCAAGTATGCAATCAAGTATGTAAAAGAGATTGTAAATGAATGTGTAAACAAATTGTAATGAGCACGTATTCTCCCCCGAGATTTGTAAAGTAATTTAAAAACAACATAGGGGCATATAACTCATCTCCCCCTCGACGATGAAGAACGATTGGCAGAAGTGCAAATATTAAGCACAACACAAACAAACCGAAACGGCTTCACCAAGAAGTTGCAACTAATCTTATCGGCTAATACCCACTAACTTAGAATGATGAATGTGATACGTTGATAAAAGATTTTGATCTCAAGTTGTAATAGTTTGGTGGTTGGTTAAATAAAATAAATCAAGAAGTAAACGCAAGGTGTATAATATATTCCGTATATATTACATAATGAAAAATGACCAAGTATATAATTCATACCGTGAATTATATAACAAGATACACAACCAAAAGAATAACTCGAAGCGTATATAATACACGACACATGTTATATCTAAAAGGTGGCAATTAAAAATATAATGGTCTAAATATATAATACTTTCCAAGTATTATATAAGAAAGATGATAAAAATAAATTAAACTAAATAATTTGACACGCGCCCGGATATCCCCAAATGATTTATTAAAAAGCTTCTTTTTGTTGGTGGTTTCATTATGAAAATAAACGCACGTTATAAAAGTGTTTACAGATTGATAAATCTCTAAAATTATAGCTCACGTTTGATTATCGGGCCCCCCTTCAGATTTAATATTCTTAAGACATTTTCAAGAAATAATGAAGTAGATTTTGTAAAAAATTATAAGCGTAGCATTTATAAAATTCACGGCATGCCCTATTAGTTTATTTAACGCTTTCCATATTAACAAAAGTCAATCATTTTCCTTTACTTAAATCAGTCCATGTTGCAACCCAAACACACCAAGGTTATTGTAAACATAAAAACGAAAATAATAAATAAAGTATTTACTTAACCATTTCCACCATTTAGATCCGGTTTTAACATTTATAAAACCTTATGTTATATTTATTAGTCGATTTGTACTATTTCAAACCACGAAACCTTTACGGCCGCTGCCAAACCAAACACACCCTTTCGTTTATATTAAACCCAAACTCTCCTACTGCAGCTAACCCACACCCAAACACGCCTTTGCTGCGTTTCGGCTAAACCAAACGCACCCTTAGTGCAATTCTGTTAAACCAAACACACCCTTAGTGCGAAACCGCACAACCAAACACACCCTTATGATGAAACTGCACACCCAAACGCACCCCTTGCGGGCTGAGACAGCACCAAACGCACCCTAGTGGGCTGAACCAGGTCCAAACGTACCCTTGTGGTGATTCTAGTAAACCAAACACACCCCTTGTGCTAATATGAAAACCAAACGCACCCTTGGTGCGGTAATGAAAACCAAACGCACCCTTGTGCGTTTACACAGCCAACCCGACGCACCCTTGGTGGTGTTTTCATCAAACCCAACGCACCCTTGTTGTTATGAAGACCCAACGCACCCTTGGTGCTTAATAAAATAAGCAAACGCACCCTTTGTGTCGTTTATATAAAACCACACGCACGCCCTTTTGTTGTGGCTAGAAACCACACCACCCTTATGGGTGTCGCTATAGGTGTGGTGCGAGGTGATGGCACGAGGGTGAACGAAGATGAGGGTGGTGGTGGCGTGGAGGTGGTGACGAGGGGGTGGTGGTAGTTGAAGGTGAGGCGCGTGGCGGTGCGTGGTCCGGTAGATCGGATAGATCGGGTGGTGGGGAGAGTTTCGGAACTCGGCCGGAAAACTAGCCAGAAAAAGTGGCGTCGCCGAAATACTCGTCGGAAAGTGGCGGCAATTGTGTGGTGGCCGGAAAATTTGGCCGGAGAAGATGACCGGAAAACTTTTCGGTGGCGGCTGATGGTGGCCGGTGGCCAGAAAAACTGTCTGGCAGCGGCGACTTATTTAAATGGAGGGGAGAGGATTTTGTATAAGCGTGTGTGTGTGTGTTGAGGGTATAATGAATGAAAGATGGTGATTTTGGGCTTTAAATACCCACAAGTCTTAAATTTTGTAGCAAAGTCTAAATAGAGAGGGTTCCGTGTGTAAATTTTTAACGATTTTTTGATATCTAGACGGTTCGGGATCCGTTTGAACCTATTTAACGTCGATACTAACACGAAACTTGCGCCATTGTTTTTCAAATCATTTTTCCTATAAAAATGAGCATTCACTTCATAACATTTCCAAAATATTTTATAAAGTTTATATTCAAATTGTTTTGTTAATTATGAGTAACACAGTTAAGTTTTAGCCGTAACATAAACTTTAACTTGAGTATTCGCGTTTTTAATAAATGTTTTTGAATAAAATGTTAATAATTTTATTTAAATATTTTAATTTAATAAAAATTAAAAGGTAATTGAATAAATAAATTTAATTATTTTTGTGTCGTACGCGTTGTCGTGCCGCTTTTTCAAAATTTTGCCAGTTATTATCCGTCATTTTCTGCTTGTTTTCGGGTCTCGAGCAAAACAAAAAAGTTGTACCGGAATGTCGTTTTACATCAAATTGCTTAGAGAGTCCAAAGTCAGAAACCGTGATTTAGCGGGTCGTTTTTGATAAGTCAGCTTAGGAATAACCTATATCCTTCGTTTTCAAGTCAAATAAGTTAAAAATAAATTTGCACATGAGAGATATGTAATAATAAATATGATTTATTATTTAAATATGTTCCGAAAAATTACCGGTTACGCGGTAATCGTTTTTATGTGACAATAAAAGATCAAAAGTCAAAAAGTAAAGCCGGACCCGAAAAGTCAAAAGTTAAAATAGTCATTTAAAATTCCGAAAATTGCCAGTTGTTACAGTACCTACCCTTTAAAGAAATCTCGTCCCGAGATTTAATTTGTGTTAACCGATTGTGTGCCCAAGAAAAAGATTTAAGATTTAATAAACCAATTCTAAACAAGACGTTGATAACTTTATTCAGCAAAATTCGATGTTTCGACACTTCTTAACATACCGAAAATTTTGGCTATGCTTGACCAGGATATTTAATCCATCAAAATGGGTATCTCAAAAAAATATCATTACAGGTTTTATGATTGATATAATCGCGTTATAAAGATAGTCTCTTAATAGTGAAAGCATCGGAGGAGCAAGTGTAGTCGCGTGAGTATGTCTGTATAAAGTTTCAAACGTTTAAAGACGAAGTCTCGTTTCTTATATCTGTAATGTTCGATGATTAATAACGGACGAGGCTTATGGATGTAAGTATTCCACTTAGTTGGCAGTACTAGGATGTATCGCGACCTAAGTCTTCGTACTAGTGGCCCGAAATGAATAGTTCGACTATCTCTTTCGTCGATAGGTGTTTATCTGGTTTAAGGAGGCATGCATTACCTATGGCTAAAGTTTGGTAACCAGCTGGGACGCTCATCCAGGCCCAACAGCAGCGACCATATCGTCAATAACTATAACAACTGGTGATGGGATGCCGAGAATGAGGACATTTCGAGAAACAGTATCTCCAGAATCAAGTTCAACAAATGGGAGGAGCTTGCGGAAAAGCTTATGCGATGGACGGCGGAATATGGTACTCAGTCGTTAGTTCGAAGATGAATCAACTCCATTAGCTCAAGTGTGTAACAAGTCTGTTAGTTCCACGAACAGTTCGTGATCGCGAGGATTAGCAACGGCAAAAGTAATAACTCAAGAATGAGATAAGGTAGTTCCAAGCGAGGCATTAAGATTCTGCTGAGTGGCAAGACACTATTGTGCTTCTAAACCTTTTTAACGGATTCTGGTGATTATCGGGTTCGAGTTCATACTCGTGTCATATTGGATACCATTAAGCCCACTCATTTATAATTTATTATTTGCATAAAGAAGCGTCCCAATTTATGTAAATAATGAATTGATAAACTTATGGTTCGGTGATTTACAATTTCTTTATTTAACCGAAAAGGCGTCCCAATCCTTTTAAATAAGGAGATTATAAATCATCCTACTTAATAATTTCTGATGCAACACGCGTACACACAAAGTTTTCAAGGTGGTGAATGACATATCGATGCAGGTGCTCTAATGAGTATGGGACGAGTGTCTGAAACTCGTCTTCGGAGACGGAGAGCGAAACAATCAGGGGGAATCGACATAGAGTTCAAGACAGTTAATGAGTACTCGATTTAAAGTAAATAAGATAAAGGTCATTATGAACGAGTCAGCATAGCAATTATCATATTAATCCTCCTATTACAAGTCCCGCCCATACAAGACTTGTAATACTTAGATTCATACATAATCCCATGCAGACAAAAATTTATGACGGCTTTCGCGTAATACGATATTGTATAAAGTTATGAAAAATATTCTTGGGGGCCATTGTTTAACTTACGATGTCTGAGAACGAAGTGAGACCATTGTGCAACTCACAATGTCTAAGAAGACGTTCTGGTATTTATATAAATGACTATTATATAAATAATGTACGATATACGCAAAGGGATGTAAACATATATATATATTATATATGTACGTCATGTAAGCACATAATGCAACAAGTAGTGTAAGCACATAAGCATGTAGCGTGTATGCACTTTGAAAATGTTTGATGTGATGCAATGTTAATAAAAACGGTTATAGTCTAGGGTAAAATATGCAACCTAGTTCTCTATAACTTTGGCTTTGATACCAATCTGTAACACCCCCAAAAATGTTTCGCAACGGAAATATGTCCGGGGGAGTTACTTCATAATAAAACAGCACAAGATACAAGAGAACGACCTCTAAATGTGTCCGTAAACAGTAATCTCGTTGATATTCTAAAATTGTTTGTAGACATTTGTCTCATACTGCATCACACTATAAAGCTTAAAAACCTTCAACAGAGATTTGATCATTATGAATGTGAGTAGACCTCCAATGCAATATCAATAGGCCAAGCATCCTAATTCACCTGAGAAAAACCATGCTTAAAAGTGTCAACAAAAGTTGGAGAGTTCATGAGTTTTTGTAAGAAAAAAATGTAAATATGAGCAAATCCAAAGAATTATAAGTAAGCATGACCAATTCAATCCTATAATCGTCGTCAAAAATATAAGAGATAAAATGAAAAATCAAAAAAAAGTAAAGTGACTACTGCTTCACCACAGTATATGAAAAGTGTTTAGTATTCAGTAATGTACAAAAAGTAGTAAGGACTACAAGATTTCCAAAATGTAAGTGACTACTAAACATATACAGTATCCACACAAAATGAACTACTATAGTGCTAAGCTCATACACCGAAGCTAATTATGTAGCAATATAATAGCCAAATGAATTTTCCCTATCGTGTGTCCTGACCGAAGACACCCAAATGAGTCTTCAGGTATAATCCGTGCCGGCAACACACAGTGAGAGCGCGACTCACTCTGACTAGGGTATAAATTAGTCTCAATAGATCTATTATAACACTCACGCTCCCTCAACCTCCAAGTCAAGAAATTAACAGTTTCATGATAGTTCGGGCAAATTAGTGGACTAATCCTACGTAGGCCACCACGTAAACAGGAAATGAAAACCAAAAATAACTTGTGTCCAATGAAGAAGTAACCATTGTATTCATAAACAGCTTTAAATACTTAAATTTCTAAGTAGAAGGAGTGTTATATAAACCAAGTAACCAAGTTTGTAAATGAGTATAAGTATGAGTATGTAAACAAGTATGTAAACAAGTTGTAATGAGCATGTATTCTCCCCCGAGATTTGTAAAACAATGTAAAACAAGTAAAAGAGAGGCTATAAACTCACATCGATGATGAAGAACGATTGGAAAGAATGTACACATTGAGTACAAGACGAAACGGAAACTGGAACGACTCGACCATGAAGTTGTGGTTTGCCTTAACGATTATATCCTAATAGCCTAGGATGATATACTTGGGTTTCCCGATGAATGAGTACATCAACGTAACACGTTGATAAAAGATTTAAATTTAAAGTTGTAATAGTTTGGTGGTTGGTTAAATAAATAAATCAAAAAGCATATATAATTCACAGGGTGAATCATATAGCAGAGTATGTAATTTATCCCGTATATATTACATATGAAAATAAGCAATTATATAATTCATATGGTGAATTCTACAATAAGACAAAACAATCAAATGACTAATTTGAAGTATATAATACTTTGCAAGTATTATTTAAGAAACGTGAGTAATTAATTAAACAAAATAATTCGACATGTTGTAGGAAATCACCACTTAAATAAATAAAAGTTCTTAGCATAAAAGTAAACGTACGTTTTAAAGTTTCGAATTATATAAACGATGTTTCTAAAACTTTATGTTTCTAGAACTTTTAAAGTTTTGAATTTATAAAATTATATTTTATAAATTAGTATTTCGTTCGTTGTCGGGTTATTGTATAATTATAACTAAAATCTCTTTAAACTATAACTTAATCTTCCCCTTTTTTTCTATCGGTTTTCAAAGATAATATATATTGTAGCGAAAAATACTAAGTATAGAATTTTGTAGAAATTTGGCATGACTTATTCGTTTATACAACGTTACCATTTATTTTTACCAAAACTCAACGTTTTCCCACTAAATCAAATCCATGTTGCAAGACGTCCGCGTTTTAAAATATACCTAACTAAACTAAATAATTACCAAAGATTAACAAAATCAAACACAATCTATATGGGCTGTTAAACCAATTGCCAAACACCCCTAAAGCTGAACCAAACAGCCCTTAAAGCTGCTGTCCCAAACAGCCCGTTTGGGCAGCTTATACACTAAACCAAACGCTCCTAATTGGCTGTTAAACCCGTATCCAAACGCCCTATTTGGGCAGTTTCAAACTTACAGCCAAACGCACGCTAAAGACTTATAAAACAAAAGATAGTAACATGTAATCAATTTATTTAACCAACTAATCCACCATTAGTCCATTTTTTTATATTTTATAAAAACTTTTATATAGTTTTATTAGTAGATTATGCCAAATGAACCACAAAGCCAAATGCACCCTTGGTGCCGATAACCACAAAACCAAACGCTCCAATCTGCCAAACCAATCGCACCCGTTTGGTGTTAATAACAAACAAACGCACCCTTATCGCTGAAAACCCAGATCCAAACGCACCCTAACTATGCTAACCCGAAACCCAACGCACCCTCTACGGCTGCTAGGACGCAGCAAACAAACACCATGTCTGTTGTTATATCGCAACAACCACACACCCTTTCGGCATGAAATAAAACCCAACAAACACTCCCTTTTTGCTGCTGATGAAGACACAAACCAGTCGCACCCTCATCTGTCAACTAAGCGCACCTTATTTGAATTCTTCATAAACCACACGCACCCGGGGCTGTTAAACTCTAGCCGAACCCACCCCTTTGGTGCAAACCCAAACCAGACGCACCCTTGTAGTTTTGAGACCAAAACGAAACGCACCCTTTTAGGTGTTATCTGCTGAACCAGACGCACCCTTAGGTGCTATAATAAAAAAACAACGCACCCCCTAGTGCTTATTGTGTATGTGAGGAGATGGGGTGATGGTGGCGATGGGGGTGTTGGTGGCGTGGCTGAGGTGGTGATGGTGTGTTGATGTTGGCGATGGTGGTTTTGGTGGTGATGATGATGTATGGTGTTGATGATAGATTCGGTGGTGATGTGGATGTTGGTGGAGGGTGGCGTGGCTCGACTGGAGTGGCCAGAAATATCGTCGGATAGTGGCCGAGAAAATGTGGGAGGCGCCGGATTGTTATAGAAAGAGAGAGTGTGTGAGGCTTATAAAAAAACAAATAGGAACCCTAATGAGTATACACATATATATATATATAAAAGTTTTAAATTGAAATGGAAGGTGTATAATAGTATAAGGGTTTTGAGGAGAATGTATTGATCACCGGGACCTAAAATGTAACTTTCGTTAAATAACGGTTCGAGACTCGTTTAGGCTAGTTAATGGACGAATTAAAACACGAAACTTGCGCCATTGTTTTCTAAATAATTTTTCTGACAAAATGAGTATCCATGTGACTATAATTTTATAAATCTTTTATAAAATTTAAATAAAATGTTCATTATTTATTTGTGTGACTCTGACAATCTTTGTCCGTAAAATGAACTTTAATTAAAATCATTGCGTTTTAGAGTAACATGATACATAAGATTATAAATACTTTTATTTAATAAAGTGTTTATTTAATATAATTAAATAATTTATATGACGGTAACGCTATGTAACGCGGTTTCAAAAAATTTCGAGGTGTCTACTCTTTTCGTTTCAAATAAGTTGGAAAAAAATAACGTGTAAAATGATGATGAGTAAACAACCAAATAAGATTTATTTATTAACAAGTGTTTCAAAAATTTACCGGCTACGCGGTATTCGTTATTATGTGACCGTAAAAGGTTAAAAAGTCAAGTCCGACCCAAAAGTCAAAGAGTAAAGTAGTAATTTAAAATTCCAAAAATTGCCGGATGTTACAGCTTATGAGGCTTATTATAACCTAGGACAAGTTAATGGACCCAAATGAATTAAGCCCAAACATGCATAACACTTATCGAACTCGTAATGGACCCGAAAGCACATTACCGGAGCTTAAGTGCTTATTTAATAAGCCATGAAATGAAAACAGCTTAACCATAACCCCTAATGCCTAATGAAACTAGAAAATAAGTTGTATTATGTATAAACCCTTTTGCAAACAACCGGGCTAAGAATATGATTTGGCTTACGAGCCCACTGACTCATATAAGCTCAAATAAGCTCCACCTGAGCTACTTTTTCAGCCAAACAGACCAACAGACTATGAATATAGGTACATAAGATTAAAATCAATAGGAAACTCAAATGAACCTTTTTGCAAACTTTCGGTAAAGGTTGTTGGGCCAACGAGCCCAATAAGCTCAAAATAAGCTCATCCGAGCTTATTAATATTTTTGTGTAGCTTAAATAAGCTTAACAAGTGCTTTAGTGCTTTTTAAAACTTAATCGAACCTCTAAAACACTTATTTTAACCTAACGGGCCCAATAAGGTCCATTAAGCCAAATAAGCTCTCCTCGACTTAATTATAACGCTGGGAAAGCTTAATGGCTTATTGGACTTAATGAAATCTAATGTCACTTGTTAGAATTTAATTGGAGTTAAAATGCGATTTTTACAAGTTAAGGGACTAAATGTGTCAATTTAGAAACTTGAGGGTTTAAAAATTGCCAATTCACTATTCTAGTAAATTGAGGGACTATTCTGTCATTCCTGAAACTTAAAGGGACTGTTTCAAACATTATAGGACCTAAAGTGCAACATTGTAAAGTTAGAGGACTAAAAGTGTAATTTTAGAAACTTATGAGTCTAAAGTGTAAATGTTACATTTTCATAAACTAAAGGGGGCTGTTTTGTAATTACATAAAACTCAAGGATAATTTATAAACAAAGGTGATTTTATAAACACTCAGCGAATCGGACAAATTATATTTCGATATATATACAAGAAACCTCCGTATAATAAATACGAATATTTTATTAATAACATATATATATAACAGAAACATTTGTTGTTTGGTGAAATCGTATACCTTTCCAAAAGCCATCAACAATTTCAAATACATTAAACATGTACACCACCACACAAGTGATAACAGTATATATAAACTAGCAATTTATTGTAGTTTATACATTGAGTCTTTAACCTAAATTTGTAGACTAAGACTGGCCGTATTTACTTAGGTAATTCGACGGTGTGATATCATACTTGGATATCTATTATCATCAGAGACTTATTTACTAAGGTGAGTTCATAGCCCTATGTTTTACAATTATTTAAATGATTTACATCTTTGGGGTGAGAACATGCTTGTTTTACAAATTAGACGCAAGTGTACATTTTATACAATGATTACGTGTTTGCCTAAGTAGCGATAACCCACTGAGCCCTTTATCAGAACATTCAATAACATGGAATGTGAGCGCGAATGTAATAAAAAAAATCAATTATAGTAGTTGACAATCCCCCGGTCGTGTGATTAGCTGTCATCGGGAACGAACTAACCATGTCAGAATTTTAGGATGTTGCGGGTTAGAACATCATCACGGCATTCATGGCAATATAGTTGCATTCATACATGTCGATCTTTCAGAGTCATAAGCTTAGGAAGAACGTAACTACTTTTAAGTGTTTCATTTGTTGCTAAATCATACACATGGAAATCTTGCGGTCCTACCATTGATTTACATAAACCTATGAATTCACCAACTTTAATGTTTGAGATTTTTTAGCATGGTTCCGGGGGGGTCAGTCAATAAGGTACGGGGTACTCAGATACATTGGGGGTCACTCTTTGGAAAGAGTTAGTACTAAAGATTTGGGCGTATTACATTTTAGGAACATTTGTTATAAACCGAAATCTTTACTTATATTGTCGAACGATTTGAACGCATGAGCTTATGTAATGAACAAATATTTTGTTAATCCAATGTATCTTTTTAAAACGACACGTTAGTGGTCGTTCTCATATCTTGTGCTATTGATCTATGAAGTAACGCCCTCGGATATTCAACATTCCGCTGCTACCCAGATTTGGGGGTGTTACAGATTGGTATCTAGAGCCAAGGTTATAGAGAACCAGGTCAAAAGTTTTGTCTGGACTATAACCATTTTCAAACAATGTTTTCACAAATGGGCTTTGCGAGGGACATACATACATTACTTGTTTGCATCCAGGATATATGCTTACATGACATGCACTATTTTAGCATTAGTAGGGTACTAAGTGCTTACATGATTGATATATGCGTATATAAAATATACTAAGTACAATACTATAAGAGTCTTATAGATATAACATGGAGACCACTCTTATAATTAAAGCTTATAGACATATCATACCGATCTTTCCTATAAGTAATACTTATATAGGTTATTTTTGCTTTTTGCAGTAGTCATGTCTTCTGCGACATCTGCGGTTACCTACACTTCCGTTTACACCGACTCTGAGCCCGGCAGAGCCTTCTGGGGAGCCGATGATGAGGAGATATCTGAGGGAGGCATCCCACGGGTCATCATATTAGGATACGACGGACTCCCGATACAGCCAGTAGCCCCACCATCACCGGATTACATACCAGGCCCAGAGGATCCACAGACACCGCCAGTTCCTCAGGACGAGGATGAGCGTGAGCCTATGTTCGTGCAGGCACATGATCCTGACTACGTGCCAGAGCCTATATACCCTGAGTATATACCTTTGGAGGATGAGCATGAGTTTCCAGCTGAGGAGCAGCCATTACCTCCTGTTGATTCACCTACTGCTGAGTCACCCGGATATGTTACTGAGTCGGATCCAGAGGAGTACGAGGATGATGAGACATAGGATGGTCTGGTCGACTATCTAGGGATGACACCAACGATGAGGATGAGGATGAGGACGAGGAGGAGGAGCACTTAGCTCCGGCCGACTCTGCTATTGTTGTACCTGTTGATGAGCCTGTGTTCCCACCTGAGGGAACAGAGCCTGTTATACTACCACCCTCCACTAACATTACTGTTGGGGCTATGATTACTGTCCGGCCTCAGACTTCCATATCCCTTCCACCAGAGGCAGAGGTTGAGAGACTTCTGGCCATGACTACTCCATCACCATCACCACCTATCTCACTATCACCACCCTCTGCACGAGAGCGCCTTACTAGGTGCACAGCCCCACCTGCAGATTCATCACCACCACCTATGCCATCACCATTACTACCATCATCTGGGTGTCCAACCCAAATCCAGACACTCAGGATAGCATCCACTCAGGCCCTTATTGATGCAGTTACTGCCGCATTACCATCACCTCCACTACCACCACTACCACCATCTCTATACATACCACCACCTGTTGACCGTAGGGATGATATTCCCGAGTCCGAGCAGCCACCTCGCAAGAGGTTGTGTTTGTCCACTCTAGGCTCCAGATACGAGGTCGGGGAGAGTTCTACTGCCAGACCTACCAGAGGTCGGGGGATAGATTATGGGTTTGTCAGCACGGTAGATGCTGAAGAGAGGCGACAGGGGATTAGAGATGTTGGGTACGGTATTAGGGATACTTGGGTAGATCCGGCAGAGGCAGTTCCTGAGATAGCACCTATAACCGAGGAGAGTCAATACTATAGGTCACCGAGCTTGCTAGCTCCATGTGCATATCACAGACTTGTAGTGCTTTACTAGAGGATGCACAGATATAGGTCCCTCGATATATCACGAGCGAGTTCGATATGGACTCCGCAGGGGTCCATTTACTTATGGGGATGGATGACTACTTCAGGAACATATGGATGGTGAGAGGAGCCAATGCTTCCCGAGAGGCTTGGTCACACTCGATAGGAATGAGCAGCACTCATCCTGAGTTCAGACCCATCGTGATCATGTGTATGCACACGAGACCCATCTCCAGGCACACCAGACACAGCTACAGCTGCAGGGTACTCTCATTCAGACACAACAATAGGTACATGAGACTCGCTTTCAGATGCAGTAGACTGAGTTAGCAGCGCTTCGAGAGACTGACCGTAGGCGTCAGGCACAGATGGTAGAGACTCTTCGAGTCATTAAAGACATGAGGCGAGAGATGAGTGACATGCAGGCCAAGTTGTTAGCACTGCGAGAGCAGCAGAGAAGAGCTAGACAGCCAGGACCAGAGGCTAGGATTCCAGATCACCAGGATGCTTCTGGGGATGCTGACAGTCACATCCAGTGATTTATGTTATTTTATCTTGCTAGGTCATTGTACAGGCATGTTAAGTATTAAGGGTTTCCCCTACTAGCATAGCCTTAGATCTTTTGTATTGTATTTTGTGTAATCAGACAACTATTTCATGTACTATGTTGTACTATATACCTCTCTTGTGTAGTTACCTCATCTATACATTATTATATTCTGTCATAATTATGACCTCACGTTTTGCCTCTTGTGTTGTAGACAAATCATGGCACCTGCGACAAGACGAGGACCGAATACTACTCCTAACAACACCAACCCAAACAACATGACTCCAGAATCCATCCAAGCTATGATTGATCAAGCCCTTCTGCGAAACTCCACTAATGGAGATGGAAGCCACAGTTCACACGGGGATAACCGAAGGAACGTGCAAACTGCGCGCCCTTATTTTTACGCTGACTTCATGAAGTGTCAACCCTTGAACTTCAAGGGGACTGAAGGCGTGGTCGGTTTGACTCGGTGGATCGAGAAGATGGAGTCAGTTTTCAATATCAGTGGTTGTGCTATTGAGAATCAAGTGAAGTTTGCCACCTGCACTCTGTTAGGTGCTGCTTTGACTTGGTGGAATGGTCAGATAAGAACCTTAGGTCCTGAGGCATATGCAATGACTTGGGAAGTACTCAAGAAAAAGATGACAGACAAGTATTGTCCGCAGGGTGAAATCAAGAAATTAGAAATTGAGTTGTGGAACCTAAAGGTCAAGGGGAACGATGTTCCAGCATACACTGAACGTTTCCAAGAACTAACCCTGATATGTACCAAGTTTGTTGCCAACGAAACCGAGAAGGTTGACAAGTACATCAGTGGACTTCCTGACAACATTTATGGGAACGTCAAGTCTGCCAGACCCAAGACGTTGGATGAGACTATTGAGTTGGCCAATGACTTGATGGATCAGAAACTCCGCACCTACGCAGAAAGGCAGTCTGACAACAAAAGGAAGGCTGATGATTCATCCAGAAACAACCATGGTCACCAGCAACAACCCTTCAAGAGGCAGAATGTCGCCAAGGTCTACAATATGGGGACAGGCGAAAGGAAGCCTTATGGGGGATCTTTGCCCAAATGCACCAAGTGCCATCTTCACCACAATGGCCCGTGCACCCAGAGGTGCCACAAGTGTAACAAAGTAGGGCACTTTGCTCGCGATTGCAGGAGTACTGGTAACACAAATGTTGCTAATACTCAGAAGGGCAATGGGGCAGCCCACAAAGGAAATGGTTGTTTTGAGTGTGGAGCACCAGGGCATTTCAAGAGAGATTGTCCTAAGTTTAAGAACAAGGATGGAGGAAATGGGAATGCACAAGGCTGGGTTTATGCAGTTGGGAATGCAGAAAAGAGGGGAAATGCACCGGGAAACCCTGATGCCAATGTCGTCACGGGTACGTTCCTCTTAAATAACCACTATGCATCTATCTTATTCGACACTGGTGCCGATAGAAGCTTTATATCCACTGCATTTAGTTCCTTGATTAACATCGCCCCAACTCCATTAGAAAAATTTTATGATGTCGAATTAGCTGATGGGAAATTAGTCGGGATAGACACTATTATACGAGCTTGCACCTTAAATTTCTTAGACCATCGGTTCAACATAGATCTAATGGCCATAGAACTGGGTAGTTTCGACGTCATTATGTATGGACTGGTTAAGAAGATGTCACGTCGTGATCGTGTGCGATGAGAAACTTGTTCAAGTTCCCTATGGGAATAAAACTTTGACTTTTTGTGGTAACGAAAGTAGCAACGGGAGAGAATCCCGGTTGACAGTTATCTCATGTTCAAAAGATCAAAAGTACATGGCAAAAGGATGCCAGGTCTTTTTGGCGTAGATATCCGCCAAGAAAGAGGAGGACAAGTCGGAAGGAAAACAAATAAAGGATGTATCAATCGTCCGAGATTTTCCTGACGTATTTCCCGAGGACTTGCCAGGTCTTCCTCTGGCTTAACCAGTAAAATTCCAAATCAACTTAATTCCAGGAGCCGCACCCGTAGCTCGAGCACCGTATCAATTGGCTCCATCCAAAATGAAGGAATTATCGAAACAATTACAAGAGCTTTCCGACAAAGGATTCATAAGGCCTAGTTCCTCACCTTGGGGAGCCCCCGGTCTTATTCGTCAAAAAGAAGGATGGGTCATTCAGGATGTGGCATCGACTACAGTGGTTTTAAATAATACTAACAGTGAAGAATCGTTATCCACTCCCGAGGATCGACGATTTATTTGATCAACTCCAAGGATCCAGTATTTATTCGAAGATAGATCTGAGATCAGGATATCACCAGCTTAGAGTGCGAGAGCAAGACATTCCAAAGACGGCATTCCGAACTCGGTATGGCCATTACGAGTTCCAGGTTATGCCATTCAGACTGACAAACGCACATGCGGTATTCATGACCCTCATGAACCGAGTATGCAAGCTTTCTTGGATAAGTTCGTAATTGTCTCATCGATGACATACTTATTTTATTAAAAGGACGAGAAAGAGCTGAAGAAATCTCCAAAGGCCATTTTAGAATTGCTTAAAAAGAGAAGTTGTTTGCCCAAATTTTTTAAAATGTGAATTTTGGATACGAAAGTACAATTTCTCAGTCATGTCATTGATTGTGAGAGGCAATACATGTGATTCCAACCCAAGATAGACTCTATCAAAGATTGGGCAATCTCCTAGGGACACGAACGGATGAACGCTATTTTTTAGGTCTTGCTGGTTAATATCGAAGGTTCATCGAAGGATTTTCGAAGATTGCTAAGTCAATGACAAAACTTACTCAGAAAGGAATCAAGTTCGAATGGGGTGAAAAGGAAGAGAATTCTTTTCAGTTAATAAAGCAAAAGTTGTGCAGTACACCAATTCTGGCTTTACCAGAAGGGAGCGAAGACTTTGTGGTCTACTGTGATGCGTCACACAAGGGTTTAGGTGTTGTATTGATGCAGAGAGAGAAGGTGATTGCCTATGTTTCTCGACAACTAAAAGTTCACGAGAAGAACTACTGATTAGAAGATTTATTCACCTTTAGTAAATATAAATAAATATAAATATGTAAAAAGGATCAAAATCCACAAAATCAATGAAACCGGAAGTAGTATATGATGTTCTCGGGTCGTAGTCCCAACGAGGAGTGAATTGGAAAGTCGAGAGTCAGTTTGATATTTGATGTTTGAATGAAAAAAGCTTTGGACTTGGGTTTTCTAATTAAAAGGCAAAAACAATTAAGGAAAATCTAGGAACGAAAGCTAGAATGATTAAAACCTAAAACTTGACGGGAATGTAAAAACGCGAGCTTAAAAAACTAAATTATCAAAAAACTAAACCCTAAATGATTTTTTTTAAGTTTTAATAATCCTAAATTACTAAATTTAAAGAAATTTTAAAGAAAATCCTAAAACGAGAATGTTTAAAGTTGAAAAACAAAGAAAACAAGAACGGGGATCGAATCCCGTTCTTTAAAAAGTGAAATTTTGCAAAAATAAACCTACGAAAGCAATTCTATTTTTCCTAGATACTATATGATAAAAGAAAATTTTCAAAAAAAGAATTATATTTTTTTTTTTGACTTTTTTATAATTTTTTATGAATTAAAAACGATTTTAAAGAAAATAAAAGATTAAAAATAGTAAACTTAAATGAAAATTTCTGAAAAAATAAGGAAAAGTAGATTGAAGGATGCTGGTTCTATGAAAAATAAAAGCTGGAAAAGAAAGCTTATAAATAAGCTGTAAATAAGCAAAACGAGCTTATTAGCTCAAAAGGAAAAAATAACTATAAAGATTTAATTGTGCAAGTAAATGTTGGATGAGCTAATGGAGCAAAGTGGTTAGTGTGTGTTTGTGGTGTGTCGTGTGTGCAAAGGGGGAGGTCCAGGGTTCGACCCTTGGCCTCTTCCTTTTTATAAAAACTTTTTTTATAAAAAAACTTGTAAAACACTTAAAAATAAGCTAATTTAAAAAAGGCAATATTTTTGAAACTCAGTAATAAGCTGAAAAATAAGCACAAAAGGGTGGCAGTTATGAGCTTATCTAACACTAAGTCCTAAGGCTAGTTAAACTGTTAAGCAAATTTATGCACAATAAGCTAAGGAAAAAGATAACTAAGCTAGAACAGCTAAACACCTAAGCCTAATAAGCTAATGCAATCAAGAAATAAGCAAAAAAGTAGGACAGATAAGCTAGAAAAGCACAAATAAGCAATGGGCCAAACTGTATAAAAAACAGCTAGGGGACCACTTTGGGGCTCAAATTTAAGCACTTAGAGGCACCTAGGAGCTTAAAGCTTATAGGATCTTAAAGAATAGCTTATAGGCTTCCTAGAAATGCAAAATTTGACTCGAAGCAACAATAGACTTAAGATACTTTTCCTAAATCATTTTGACACTAAAAATGGAACTCAAAACAAGGTTTTAAAAGGGTTTTAAAAACTTAAGCCAAATAAGCACTTGTAACCTGTTTTGGTCCAACAGGTTACAAGTAGGTTTTAGAAAACTTGTAAAAACACCCTTGAGACTAAAAAGCTTTGAAAGACATATGTAAAATAACCTAATTAAGCTAGTTAAAACAGACCAAAGTCACCCAAGTGGTTTTTAACCACTTTTACCCGTTTTACCTTCTTGACCCAAACACCTCTTAAAGTTTAAAAGTGGTCTTTTTAAACTGACAAAAGGGTTTTTAAGCCAAGGTTTATGAAAAACAGCCAACAAGTAAGTAAATACAAGCAAGAATAAACAAAACTTACACAAAATAAGCAGTCTATGAAATAAGCAGTTGTATGGCAAATAAGGCAGTTTTAAGGAAAAAGCATACAACATGGCATATAAGCATGAAACTAAGACAAATAAGCATGAAACACATATAAATAAGCAAAATAAGCAAAAATAAGTACTAAATAAGCATTGCTACAGTACAATAAGCAAAAATGTAAAAAAATGGAAAAAGAAAACTTACAAATGGTCCTAGCTTTTGGCAGGAGAATAAGCTTTCAATAGCTTAAAGAAACACACCCTAATGCTTACCATAAGCTCTAAACCAAGGTCATCCTTAATTCACCTTGCTCCTTGCTTGATTTCTTCTTTTTTTTATAGAAATTTTTTTTTTGGAATTTTTTACTTTTTTGACAGAAAATGAAAGAAGCTTATATAAACTTTTGATGATTCACAAGCTTATATGAAACCTTAAAAACAGAATTTAAATGACTAATAAGTAAATGACAATATTTTTAGTAGAACTGTAAATAAAATGCAAGTAAAAAAAAGATAATTAAATGACAAGAAAACTAAATTGCAATATATTAAAAAGGTACAAACTTTGTTACAAGCTTTTTCCTTGATTACAAAAAATTCGACCTTCCGAAATGAAACTATACTAAGCTATTTTATACTAAAACCTAAGTCTTCATTGTATGCTTCTTTTCTGAGAGAATTTGAGGACATGTGTTTTTGTTGTGAGTAGAATCCAAAGTCATTCTTAGCCATTGATATTGCTTGGTCCCAAAGTTCTTCAATCAAAGCCCTTGATTCGAGTAGCCAATAGATGGGTTTAGGATTGCCAAGGTGGGTCTTGGTAGCTTATGGTTGTGGGGTGAGATGGGAGTTATGGGTTTTGTAGTTTTGTTGCAGGAAAGGTCGAGGGGGATGATGAATAGTGCCAAATGGTGTTGGCGGGAAAGAAGGGTGTGTGTCTGTTTGTTTGAAGGGAGCAGGGTATAAGTTTTATGAAGTGGCAAAACAAACCCCTCAATGTGTTAAGGCTCATTACAATGGAAGTCCATGTGAGGGAAGGTTGACACATTCAGTCCCTCAAAGTTATATCATGTTTTACATTGAAGGTCCTTGTGGTGTTAATTAAAGTTAGGGGCTAAAGGTTATAAGCATAACATTAGTTAGTGTGTGAAATGGGCATGGATTTGGGCTTTCTTATATGTGTTTGGGCCGTATTTGGTATAAAGGAAAATGGGCTTTTGTTTAAACTTTTGGTCTTCAATATTATACTAATGGGTTTACCCGGCCCATTAGATGGGTTTGGGTGGGCCCATTAAGTATTCTTCGGTGTCGGCTTCAGTTTTGATCGTTGACTTTTCCGGGTTGACTTTAACTTTGACTTTTGTTGACTTTGGCTTTTCCACGCTTTTCTACTCCGTGCCCGGTTTTGTCGTTTTTAGCTTCGTTTTTCGTCCTTTTGTCGGATATCCGTTTCCTGCAAAGTATAAATGAAAACATACAAATACAAAGTATTTTTGGTATGTTTTTGGTCATTTAAGTCTGGTTTTAATGGAAAATGGTATGTGTAATTAAGCACATACCAACTACACCACTCATGATTTAGAACTTGGGTCGGTATTGTTTGCCCTAAAGATATGGAGACACTATCTATATGGAACCAGATGCACCGTATTCACCGACCATAAAAGTCTACAACATATTCTCGATCAAAAAGAGCTTAACATGAGGCAATGCCGTTGGCTTGAATTGCTAAGCGACTACGATTGTGACATTCGTTATCACCCGGGGAAGGCAAACGTAGTGACCGATGCATTAAGCCGTAAGGAACGGACTGAGCCATTGCGATTTCGAGCCTTGGTTATGACTATTGGCTTAAATCTTCCCAAATGAATTTTAGAAGCTCAGATCGAAGCCCTGAAAACAGAAAATCTTGTAAATGAAGATGTAGGCGGGATGATCATAAAGGATATACCCAAGGAAAGATTGGAACCACGTGCCGATGGAACACTATGTTTACATGGCAGGAGTTGGTTACCTTGCTATAGAGATTTAAGATTCATGATTATGCACGAATCTCACAAGTCAAAATACTCTATCCATCCCGGTTCAGAAAAGATGTATTAAGACATGAAAAGGCTATATTGGTGACCCAATATGAAGGCAGACATTGCCACCTATGTTAGCAAGTGCTTGACATGTGCAAGGGTCAAGGCTGAACATCAAAGGCCATCAGGATTGCTAGTACAACCTGAGTTACCCGAGTGGAAGTGGGATAATATCACGATGGATTTTATCACCAAGCTTCCTAGGTCGTCGTAAGGTTTTGACACCATCTGGGTGATTGTGGATCGACTTACAAAATCTGCTCACTTCTTGCCAATAAGGGAGAATGATCCATTGGACAAGTTGGCAAGGTTGTACCTGAACAGGATAGTAGCAAGACACGGAATACCTGTGTCAATCATCTGTGATCGTGATGGGAGATTCACGTCCAATTTTTGGAAATCATTTCAGAAAGCTTTGGGTACAGATATAAGTATGAGCACTGCGTATCATCCAGAAACTGACGGCCAGAGCGAGAGAACCATTCAAACTCTCGAGGACATGCTACGTGCTTGCGTGATCGATTTTGGCAAGGGTTGGGTTAAGCATTTGCCACTAGCCGAGTTTTCATATAACAACAGTTATCACGCTAGCATAAAGGCCGCACCTTATGAGGCACTGTATGGTCGAAAATGTCGATCACCGGTGTGCTGGGCCGAAGTTAGAGAAGCTCAACTGACTGGTCCGGAATTGATCCAAGAAACAACAGAAAAGATCGTCCTGATCAAGCAAAGGATGCAAGCTGCTCAGGATCGACAAAAGAGCTATGCTAATCGGAAACGAAAGCCGATGGAGTTCAAAGTTGAGGATAGGGTTATGCTCACGGTCTCACCTTGGAAAGGGGTTGTACGATTCGGTAAGCGGGGCAAGCTGAATCTGCGATACGTCGGACCTTTCAAGGTGATAGCCAAAGTTGGGAAAGTTGCCTACAGGCTGGAACTTCCCCAAAAGTTGAGCAGAGTTCATCATACCTTCCATGTGTCTAATCTGAAGAAATGTTATGCTGACGAACCATTAGTCATGCCGTTAGAAGGAATTTACGTTGACGATAAGCTCCAGTTTGTGGAAGAGCCCGTTGAAATCATGGAACGGGAGATCAAACGATTGAAGCAAAGCCAGATACCATTGGTTAAGGTTTGCTGGAACTCTAGGAGAGGTCCTGAGTTCACCTGGGAACGTGAAGATTCGTTCAAACAAAAATACCCACAACTTTTCACAAACAAAACGGGCTTCGTTCATCACTACAAGGGTTTAGCTTTGAGGGCAAAGCACTTTTTAAGGGTGGGATGTACCATCTCAATTTCAGGTCGCATTATACGAATCCCTATCCTATTCATCACTATTTATTTTGGTCCCAGTACGCGTTTACCTTTTAAATTAACTTTTAAGATAATCTCGCGTAGACTAGACATAATCATTTAGTGTCATCGATCATCAATAAATCAGGTGTACGTTGCGCATGTCGTCAAGTAAGTACTCTTACGGAAGATAATTATTGACTTTGCCCTCATTTTTCTCTTTATATATAGGTAACGTAAATGGCATGTTTCGCCTAAAATGCATTTAAACCACTCACCCCAGGGTAATTTACCTAGACTTACCTAGTCCTAAAAAACAAATAATCTTTTATATCTAGCAACAAATTTAATCAAATCTTGTGCTTAATAACAATGAATGCGTCGTGTGGGAACGTAAAACCCAATAACATAATCTAGGTGATTTACTTATACTCCAAGATCTTACTGTTCCTTTAAGAGCTAGAAAGTCACTCAACCTTGAATTAATGCAAGTCCTAATGGTCTCATAATGCCTTAATTATCAACCATGGTTAATAACCAATTTTGCTTTGACCCCTTTTAAGCCGGGTTAATCCATACAAGAGCACACAATCATCCTTAATCGCATTTGTCGGATAATGAAATCTTGTTACATAAATAACTAATTAAAGAACTTAGGAGGTTTCAGTAAAACCATGGGTTTTCAACTAGAACCCCCCTAAAAACACCACTATAGTTGGCTCGTGTTTAGTAAGAGGAAAACATGAGGAGTTATAGCCTTATTTCCTATTAACTAAGACCTACTAGTTCACAAAGCACTTTCCAACTTCTTATACTCTCTCCAAGATAAACTTCTCTCAATTACACCTTGTTTCATTCAGCATTGATCCAAGCCGAACCTTATTCGAACCACATTGTCTCTAACGAACTCAAAGAGCCTTAAAGAATCCGAGCATAAGGTTTTTAAAAAGGGAAAAAAACAGGACGCTATGGCGATTAGGGTTATAAGCTTTAAGCTTGGATTATCCTTTACGCGTTGGGGTGTAAAGTTTGGGTTTACTTTCGACATATTAACGTTCGCGACCTTAGGACACTCTTGTAAGTCATAATAAGCCTCTTTGTCATGTTATTTCCGTTATAAGTTATGTTAAGTACATAAGTTTCATGAAATTTCCTTTGGGACTATGCGTGTGCATGATCATGCATGGTTTGTCCCATGCATGGTTCACGCACAGATGATTCAGAGTAAAGTCCGTTGGTTGTGTTGTACGTAATCTAAAACATGGTTCATATATGGCGGATAGGGCTTAACTGAGTCTAAACTTACCTAGAACAAGTTCGCTATGTCATTGGTTTCGTTATGACGGACTGTATAGAAAAAAAAAAAAAAAAAACAAACACGTTAAACTTATTCACGTAAAATGATAACTTGGCTTAGGAACGCATGTAATGACTTGTTGAACCCAAGTCGCAAATATCTAAATAACAATGTGATAACCGTTAACAGTGCTAGATTAAATATCGTCTGAACCAAAAAAAAATCAAACTAGTGGCTCAAGGTCCCTATCAGGTCACTTTGGCTTGGCATAGCCACCGTAGGACAGCCTCAACAGGCCAACAAGCCTCGTATCATAGCCTACGGATTATGAATAAAGCTATACGAGTTAGTGGTTGACATAGGAGGGCTTATTTGAGTCAACTTAGGCCTGCCTTTTTAGAAACATACCAAACCTTTACTGGACTCACGGCATTCACGAAACCATCCCGAGCCATAAGCTCCCAATAGCCTTTAAACGCTCTAATGTAAACCTTTACTAAGCATATCAGAACTTTAATGGACCGAATGTATTTTAATAGGACCTTTCTTGGACCTAATCTAAAACATTAAAAAATCCCCACGTCGGACAAATTATTGGACCAACGGCATCAACGAGGCTTATTTAAGCTTATTTTGATTAAGCTGAACAGGAAAACAAATTTATGAGCTACGAGCTAGAACATTAGCTAAGGCAAGCTTATTGGACCTGTTATTCAATTCGGTTGATTTAGTGGGCTCAACACAAGCCAATAAGCTGCGAAAAAGCAAAATAGATGTCTTTTCGTCGCCATATTTTAAACCTCTAACAACTTAACAGCTTAATGAAGGTATTGTGCTTTTTAACATTATAATCGAACCTTTAAAAGCGTATCTGAGACCTTAAGGGCCCCATTAAAAGGGGGGATCCACATTATGCTAAATTAAGCTCGTTGAGCTTATTTATAAGCTAGGGCAGTTATATCACTTATTGCTACTTAATGAAACCTAATGTCACTGTTAGGACTTAATTGGACCCGTTATAATTGTATATTTTTACTAATTGTGGAACTAAAAGTGCAATTTCTTAATACTAAGGCGGTCAAACCTGTCATTTACATCATACGTTACAAGTTCCAGGGGACTGTTTTGTCAATTCTGACAAATTAGGGGGGGGATTGTTTCTAGAACCTATAGGGACCTAAAGTGTAATTTTGTAATGTTACAGGACCTAAAGCGGTAATTATGAAACCCTTGGGGGTTTACAATGTATGTATGGTACATTCATAACCCGAAGGGCTGTTTACGTGATTGTAAGAAACGTGAGAGCACTTAGGGTCGAAGTGAATTTTATAAACACTATTAACGAAATCAGGCACGTATTATAATTTTTTCGGGTATCATCGCGTTTTGAAACATCGATTATTAAATAGAAGTATTTATTAACGCGGACACCTATACATTTTCCAAGGGCATCGTAAATTCAAATACAACTAATCGTGTGCACCACATCACACAGTGATACTAATATATATAAAACTTTATAATGAATCTAGTTATATACAACTACGTGTTTGCCTAAATATGTAGACTATGACAGGGAAGAAAACCAAACCCTGGCGTATTTACTTAGGTATTTGACGGTGTGATTCTACTTGGTATACCTCCCTATTCATCATTTTCAGAGGAGGAGTTCACTCCTGTGCAGTCTCATAGCCTCTGTTTTTCAATTTTTTAAATGACTTTTTCTATTGTTGGGGTGAGAGCATGCTTTGTTTTACAAATGGACGCAAGTGTACATTTTATACTATGATTACGTGTTTGCCTAAGTAGCTATAACCATGATGTCCATTCATCCTGAATGTTAAATGATTAGATGTAGCTTGGGAATTGCATTATGTCGAGCGGAATGCTATGAATAGATCTATTGTGGGATTGACAATCGCGTTCGGGTGATTAGTCATCATCGGGACCGAACGCATTCCATGTCGGATTTGGGGGATTGTTGCTTCCGGGTTAGCACATCATTCACGGGGACACTTAGTTGGCAAATTTATTTGCTTCATAAATCTCAAGCTTCGGTGTCATGGCTTAGGAAAACGTAATTACCTTTATAATCGTGTTTGTTTGTTGACTTAATCATAACCCCCATGGAAATTCTTGCCAGTCCTATATTGAAGTTACATAAACCTTTTTTTAGCTTAAAATTGCTTATTTGCTTATTTACTGCTTATGTACTGCTTATCTTTGCTTACTGTTGCTTATTAGTGTTGCTTATACCTTATTTATGCTTGCTTATTGCCTACATGTCATTTGCTTATGTTTTTATATAAAACTGCCTTTTACATTGCTTTAAATTGCTATTCTTGTTTGCTTATTTAAGTGCTTATTTCTGAGTCACAGTTGCTTATTTGTCTTCATTTTACCTTGTGCTTAATCTGTTTTGAGTTTGTTTAAGTTTTCTCAAACTGTTATAAGCTTAATATGGATTTTCATTTTCTTAAGGGGTGTTTGGCACTAGCAGTATTAACATGAGTTAATACTGCTTGGTGTCTTTTGACCTTTAAGTCAAATTTGAAGAGCTCAAATTAAGCCTATAAGTTAGTTTATTTAAGTTTTTAAAATTTAAAAGTCAATTTTAAGGATCTTAGTAAACATGTCTTGAATCTGTGGTTTTTAGTTTTCTTTGTCAGCTTATTTGTTTAAGATTTTGATTAGGTGCTTCTTAGTGTGTTTTCATGCTTGTTTTGTGGTGTTTAAATGCAGTAGTAAAGAGTTGGATAAGTATGCTTTAGTCTTGTGGTTTTGGTTCTTAATATGTCAAGTGTTACTTTTTAGTTTTTAAGTTTAAAAAGCCATTTTTCAATCTTAATTTTAGGTTAGTTAAAGTTAGTTTTAGAATTTGAAAATTCTTGCACAAGCTCTTTGGTGTATAAGCTCAATTTGTTTGAGCTTATTTTGTCTTTTTAAGGTCTATTGCATAGCTTAAATTAGGCCTGCATTCTTGCTTTAGTTTTTACAAAAACTTGAAAAACTCAGCATATACTGAGTTAACAGCCCTTTTTCATAAGCCTTTTTCATAGCTTATTTAAGTTTCAAACTCCTTTTTCTTTGCTGATTCTTGAAGCTTATAGGATAAGCTTGATCTGCATATAGGTCATTAAGCCATAAGGATAGCTTATGGCTTTTAAATATTAGCTTAAAAGTAGTGTTTAGCCCTTTTTAAACTGTTTTTTTGCATTCTGTCTTTAAGCTTTAAGCCCATTTCTGCTTATTTCCCTTGCTTATTTTTACTATTATTTGCTTATTAGGTCTAGGGATTTATGTGTTTTAGCTTATTTGTCTCTATTTGTTGCTTATTTGTTCTTAAAAAAGGCAAACAGTTTGGCCTTTCATAACTTAGTTTTAAAAAAGGCAAACTGTCATTTTCTTTTGCTTATTACCAGCTTATTTTTGAGTTTTGTAAAAAGTTTCTTTTTTAAAGTTTGTCATCTTTGCTTATTTTATAAGTTTTTAAAAAAGAAAAAAAAATGTTTTCAAAAAAAGAGAGGTCACAGGGGTCAAACCTGTGACCTCCCCCTTTCACTACCAGCATATTTAACACACACCTCAACACCATCTGCCCTAGGGTCTTTTCCAATTACACTTTGTCATATTTATTATTTAAGGTCATTTAGTCCAATTAGCTTAACAACTTATTATAGCTCATTTCCAGCTTATTTCAATAAGCTGGTTAAGCCATTTTATTTTTCCTAGGATCTAAACTGTTCAAAGGACTTTTCCTAAATTTTTCAGAATTTTCCAAATTAGTTTAGTATTTTTTATTAATTTTTTAGAGTAAAACTGTTTTTAATTCATAATAAATAAAATAAAAGTCAAAAAATATAATTCTTTTTTTAAAATTTTCTTTTATCATTTAGGACTGTTAAAAATTAAATTTGCTTTTGTAGGGTTAAAATTGTAGGATTTAGGTTTTTAAAGCTCGGTTTTGATTCCCGTTATCGTTTTTAGTTTAAATCTTTAATTGCTTTCGTTTTAGGTTTGCCTTTACTTGTTTTTGCTTTTATATTTGTAGAAATAGGAATCCTAATAAAAAATCATTAAAATATTCAATCACGCGATCACGAACTTAATCACGATTTTCAAATTCGCACCTCGTCGGGAAATGACCCGGGAAGGTTTTTTTTAGGTTTTACTTTGGATAAAAGTAATTATCTCTAAAAAGCCTTACGAAATACTTACTCTCTCTTCTTAATTGATATTTAGTTATATATATATTATATATAGCTAAAGCTCGAATCAATTTTTGGCGCCGCTGTCGGGGAGGTGTGTTACGATTATCATGTTTCGTTCGAATATTAGTGTTTTGAAGACCCTTCCTCGTGAAGTTATCATTTTCCGTTTGTAAATATTTTCTTCTATTATATAAATATAAAAATACAAAAATATTTTATTCTCTCGATTTTTGTGAATATATTATCAAATAATCACAAATACTTTTTCTAAAGTATTTGAAATACCAAAAAAAAATAAAAAAAATCAACAAAAGAAACTGTGATGTTAATTGTCAAATCGGCTCACCTTTAGATTACAAACTATAAGAGAGATTTAAGGAGGGTTGATCCAACGATCTTCGACACGAAAGGAAAAGGTTTTTAATACGCTTTAATACATATTCTTTTACATAAAAATTGTCATCATCGAAAATTTTTAATCTTTTACTTACACTTTTTTAAAAGTGTTATTAAAATGTTATATTTAGCGATATTTTTTGTGTCATTAAAACCTTTGTTGTCTATTTTCTTGTAGTAACAGGGGCGGAGCCAGGATTTCATGTTAAAGGGGGCCGCTATAATATTTTAAAATGATAACGACATAATTCGTACCAATTTATCAAAGCATGAAAATCTTGATAACTAAATGGAGAGCCAAATGCCTAATAAATTAAAGAAACACTTGTTTACACTAATAAAAAGCTTGACACAACAACCCGATTGATTTTATAATTTACCAATAGATAAACGGGTGGACATTTGTGTAAGAGTGAATACCTGGTTTAGTGACAATAATATATGTCACATATGAAGCTCCTTTGGATCAGTTGGTCTATTAACAAGCAACACATACCAATTGTCCTTTTTTATGCTTCACATATGAAGCTCCGGGGTCATGAACGACATCTTCTACTCGCTTGAAAAATAAATCAATTGTCCTTTTTTTGCTCATGGGTCAACCTAGAAGCATAAAATTGTTACATGAGAAGTAAACAAGTACAAGTCAATTGGCATTTGACCATCAATATACTTTCTCTATCAGTTTTAAATCAATTTTTGTCTCTCTTTTAAAATTTTAACTTGTTCTTTATATCGTTCAAGCTCAGGCCAGTTTAATGACTCATTTACAGTTTTGATATATCCTTATTCACATCATTACATTTGTCAATCTTGATTAGACATCTCTTCAGTCACAGACATTATCAATGCATCTTGTTGTGCAATTGAAGTAGTATCTTGAACAACCTTATTTTCAGTCTCTTTCAGATATTGATCATATGAGATAACATTACTGCCACTTGTTATGTCAATATTTGAATCATTAATAAAAGGTGGTTGTTCAGAATACTACATCTCTTACACACTTTGATCAATCACATTATTAGTTTGATAAGTGTCATAAGTTGGTACCTCTGAGAGAACGTCTGAATCATAAGCAGAGAGCTTGGCCATAAGAACAACACTTGCAGATGGAGCTTCATCACAGTCAGAGTCAAAAGCATCAAGATCATCAGTTTAGAAAATAGTTGTAGTGGTCAGTTCCTGAGATTCTTGGCCTGCAGCAACTGTATCCCTATTATCTGCTAGGAATGCCATCTGTTCCTCATCCAACACAACCCCTGATTCCCAAGCCTGAGTAAGCAACATTTTCTCTTTGAACCATTCTCAATTCTTTGGCCTTTTTGGTTTAGTGCACTGTCTTGCCATGTGAAATTCACCTTGATAGTTGTAGCAACGAACAACCTTTGCTTGACCTGTTGTATTGGTTCCTACATTTCTGTTAACCCTTGTACCTGTAGCATTACCCCTTCCACCACTACCTGCATAACCATGTGTCTGCCTCCTTTGAACATTCTACACCATGACCCTACCATCTTGGATAGTTGCTTGATTCTTTTTGTTAGACGAGGTTCTAAGTTGGTTATTGGTTGGTGGATATCGTGAGGCAAATGTTGTGCTGATGAAAGCCATTGCTTTGTTTAGACTAGGAATTGGATCATATAAGGGTAGAAATGATGGTACAACAAGTCCTGAATCCAATTGTGGAAATGATGCTTGTGATTGTTGATGAATAGCAAGTGGTTGGTATGATTGGTGATGAACCACTGGTGTTTGATGAGTGACGAGTGCTTAATAAGATTGTTGTTGAACCATTGATGCTTCAAATGATTGCTGCTGTGAAGAAGGTGAATAGTATTGTTGAGCTATTGGTGAAAGCTTTTGATGATACTGAGGGGGTGCTTGGTTCGTATCAAGTAATGGGAAAAGGAATAGTAATGGGAATACTAAGGAATATAATGATTATTACCATTATGATTGATGATGCTTGATTCAAAAGCCTAATAATTTACAAAAGTTAACATGCTTTAAATCTTTTTAACTCCTTTGACCAATTTAATAATAAATCGTGAGTACTAAATTGAAAACAAGGAACCAAAAAAAATTATGGCATGTATCATATGCGTTGAAAAACATCTTTTTGAAATGGGATTCAACATTTCAGGAAATAAATTGGATACAATTTTATTAAAGACAATAGCAATTGTGGTCATAAGTTTTGTGTAAATAAGAAAAGAGAATGACTTAAAAGAAATACGTACATCAGATAGAATCAAAGATATGAATTAAGGGATTATATGGATGTGAGAAAGTGAGGGAGAAAATTAAGGAAGATGGAAAAAATTAAAAAATCAAGCATTATAGGGTCATTACCCTCAAAAGGGTGGGGAATGATGGATTGCTTAGTATTGGGTAATGGGCCATTGCATTATAGCAAATCAACCACCATTAATCATTACCTTTGCTATTACTTACCCCTTAATACCCTAACCAAGCACACCCTGAGAATGATTAGTGTAGCATGGAGGAGAAGTATATGTGTTAGCAACTAATGCAAGAGGATATGTGAACCTTTGCCTCATTAGACGCACTTCATTTGCATGAGCTTCATGTTGCCTCAAATAAGCATACAACTGATCAAAGTTTATTGAGTGTATGTCCCTTGCTAACTTCACATCAGTGACGAACTAGCTCCATTCTGGCTGAAGATGATTCACAAATTTTGTATTAACTTGAAGTGGTTTCATTGACATTCTAATCGTGTTCATGTCATTTATCAATTGAGCAAATCTCAGGTAATACGATTGAATCGTCTTTCCTTTCGCTGAAGTGAATGTATCAAACTTATCATACAACTTCGATTCTCTTTCCTGCAACGAGAGCTCTGAACCTTCAATAAGTAACTTGACTCTGTCCCAAATCCCTCTTTGGCAAATATGAAGATTCACTAAGACTATAAACATCTAGTGGTACCTTGAAGAACAATGCGAGTTTCCTTATATCACAAGGCTTCACGCATCTTTTTCCTGGCTTTAGTGAGAAATTCATAAGTTACACATATCCTCTTACTAATTTGAGGTGAAGTTGGAGTTGCCTGGGACTTCTGATTATGCTATACTGAAAAGGTCCCATTAATGATCTGAGTCATAAACTGCTTACCATGTACCTTACCTTGATTTATAGGAGCATACGACTTTCCATGAGTTATACGGACTCTTATGAGGCATAGGGAGGACGGTTATCACCATGCTGCAATAACATGCTCAGCCATAGTAGACATGATTGAATGAATTGAGGGTAATGAGTTTCATTGAATGGGTTGAAATGAATTTTCCGATCGTTTCCATGAATGTGAAGTTGTGTAGATCCCGATTCACTCGCTTCACACAATCGAGTCACGAAATCGGAACTAGAAATGAGAAGAGAGATTTGTTCTAGAGAGAGAAACTAGAGAGAGATTGAGAAAAAAAAAGAAAAAGATTATTATTTAGATTATTTTGAACAACTTCAACAACTAACTTTTCCAAATGAAAATTTCCTTAAATAAACCCTGCGACACATACAAGTGACGCGCGGGATATTAACTAGGACCCGGGCTCGGGTTTTGCTTGGGATTAAACCCGAAACATATACAATATTAGATTATCTATCGACCCGATTCCCGATATTAATCGCATTACAACATTAACTAATTAAAGAACCGAAGCTCCATCGATAGAGTGACCGGAACTTCCTTGTTTCGACTTAATAAATTAGGCAAACAATCTCCCTGAAGTGAGGTCTGAAAACACGGAACGAGCTTCCATTATTGACCTCAATAAAATTGAGGCTAACAATCTCCCCCGAAAGTGAGTTCATTGATGACACTCCCTTCATGAGATCAGTAGATTGCTTTTGTCGTTTAAGCTCGAGTGTTTCTGGTCTTTGTCTTCGTTGTTTGGTCTTAATGTAGGTTTGTTTGCCTTCATGCTTTGGCGGATCTTGACTTTGAGCCTTTGTCATTGTCTTTATCGTCTTTGCCATCTTGCGATCTTGTGTCTTTGACCAACATGCTCATACTTTTGCATTATCTTGAAAACTTCAAATCAGAGTTTGCGGAAGTCTTTGTCTTTAAATCTTGAGCTTTCTAGATAGTATGTCTTCGTAGATTGAGCATTTGAATGGGATTGAGGTTGCCGTTACCACCGTTTGACCTGCAGGTTTACGTTAGTGATAAACGAGAAAATTGATTTGAAAATCAATCGACGTGTCACTCGTTAAAGTGTTTTTTGTACACAACGAAATTGACATGTTTTATCAAAATTCATCAACAAAGGGGGGGGGGTTTAAATCATTTACTGGACCAAATTCGATATCCATTTGTCCAGTTTAGTTCATATAGAATCTCTGCAAGTCACCTACCAGAGCTTGTTGATGCTGGCTCAAGCAGGAATTCCATCTTCATTGTGAAATACATTAGTATCACCGGATGTCTGGCAAATAATCACAATGATATTTGCTTAGGACTCTTGATAACAGCTTTGTGAACCTGATGATGTTCAACAAGTTTTTTGAAATGGAATGTGTCCTAAACGAATTTGATAATCTCTTTAGGCTCTATATCGACTTAGTGCTTTTGGTTATTAGTACCGGAGGCTGGACATATTGCACCTAATCAATTATCAACAATCTCGGAGTGAGATTTCAATAGATAACTTGTGTATCTTCCCGTGACAAAATGGAGAAACAAGATTCTGTTTGAGAGAAACCGAATGGCTGAGAGGGTTGTGCATTGCATCCAACTGGGTCCATGATGTCATTTTCAAAGTCAGCAAACACTTTATTATGACAGCATATTTATTAGACCCGTTTTCTGCCTAAGTTAGTGGAGGGCATCTTCTTTAGACCCGCTTTATCCAACATTTCTTTTTCATTCTCAACGCCTTCAATGCTTACCAGGATTTTCAATTACTAACACCTTGTTGGATTGTTCCAGTGTTAGCTCAATCTTAGTCGGCATTATTCCCATATACATTCATCTCCAATCATACCTAAGGACTGCTATTTCTAACTTTGGATTATCCTTGGGTAGATCCTCCGGTTCTGGTTGGATCATAGAATTGATTCCTAACCTAACCACCTTATGACTTCAGAATCGTCGTGAAATTAAGATGTTGTTGGGTATAAGATCGAACCATAAAACCTTTTCTTACTGTTTAGCACATTGAGTCGAATAGATCATATTTTAATTACATTTTCTCCCCTTATTTTAAATAATAAACACTTAGTTTTTGAAATACCTTGTGATTAAAATATGTCTTGAAAAATCCGTGGGAGAAAATATGGTCAGCATGAATGGTTTGGAACATTTTGATAATGTTTTGAATACATAAGAATGGTCGTTGATGATGTATCCAAGAACATTAAAACTTTGTTTTTCGAAAAACTCCCCCTCAAAAATAGGACCAATTGAGAAATTGTTGTCTTTGAAAACACTGTGAGGATGAGTGTTGAACACACAATTTGAAAGATATGAAATTGACATCGAGAAATTCTGAAAAATCGTGTTCAACATTTTGAAAAACAAATGTTAGATGACCTTATCACATAACGTTAAGGGTATGCTGCACTGAAACGTACCTATCCTTTCTTAAGCTAAAACATGTGAATGTCCTTGTAAAAACAGCTCAAGACCGAGAAACGTTAATTTTCTCGTTGTGAAGATAAGTTACAAACCTTCTTTTATTTGAAGTCCCGGGATATGTAGTTGACAATATACATAAGCCATTTAGAAAATTGAATGACATGTTGAAACTTATTTGCAACTCTCGCTCGAACTATTTCCGACACCCGTGACAATGTTAAATCGACATTTCCTAAGCACTAAATGCTATCGATTCCAAGAGACATGTCGAGAAGATTCTTTTTGGAAATTTTCTGTTTTCCGATTTTGTTATTTCTTTATGAAGTATTTATATTTTGTATTTGGCTTTCTTAAAATATGTACATGGTGATGTTTTGATAATAAATATCAAGCCAGACTCATAAGTCAGAACATCCAGTTCCGCTGGAGTCAAACATCTCATACCAATCCTTCTGACAAGATACATAAACGATCCTCAGGAAGGCTTTCGTAACAATGTCAGCTATTGGTATTCAGTTCTGACAAAATATAATTCAATTAATACATTTTCAACCTATTCCTGTATGAAAATGATATCGAGTATGGATGTGCTTTGTCCGTGAATGTTTACTGGGTTGCATGAAAGTGATATGGCTGACGTGAGATCGCAATACAACGTATTTTGTTTGTAGTTGAAGCCATAATCTTGAAGTTTGTCCTCAACCACATACTTGATGCACAACTTGCAGAAACGCCACATAATCAGCCTCTGCTGAAGAATAGCAGTGCAGTTTTGTCTTTGACATCCAGCTTACTAGCTTATATCCAAGGAACTGTATCCCACCAGACGTTCTTTTGCTAGTATCAAGGCATCCGGCATGATCAGCATCTGAAAATGCTGTTAGTTCAAAGCCAGAATCCTTTGGATACCATGAGCTCCAGTTAATGCACCCCTCAGGTATTTTTAAAGATTCGTTTAACCTCTTTGTGAGGAGAGACTTTTAAGTTGTCGAGCATGATAACGTGCACAATATCAACTGCTTGCACTAAGTCTGGTCTACTAGATGTCAAGTACATGATGACCCGATTTACTACGAATAATCAGATAAGTCTACGTGATCTCCACTCAAATCACCATCTAGTTAGGGTTTTGTAGCAATGGTGTACCAATGGAGTGACAGTTGTCCATATATGCTTTTTCAGAATCTCTAAAGCTACTTGCCTGATTGATAAAAAATACCCTTTGGGGACTGTTGATCTGAAGAATCCTAAAAGAATTTCATCTCCCCCACTAAGGACATTTCAAATCTACTGTGCATTACACTTTTCAAATACTTTTGAATATTTAGGGTTTGTAGACCCAAAAATTAGTCATCAACAGTAACTCTGCCACAAGTATAAATCCTCCCCGTATTTTATCTAATAAAGTTTGGGTCCAATTGAACCTTTAGTAAAGCCATTTGACATTAGGACGTTTGATAGATCAAACGTACCAGGCTCTTGGAGCTTGCATTAATCCATACAAACTTTCCAGAGAAGGTAACATTTTCTGGATGAATCTGGATCCACAAACCCTTCGTCTGAGCAACAAAAAACCTCCATCTTTCAGTGGACCATAAAGAAATGTCGTTTGTACGTCCATCTGATTAGCATTGGAAAGGACTTGTGTGGCTGCTTGGCAACGAAAATCCGAACTGCTTCCTATCGAAGTCAACAAGTGCAAATGAATTCTTCAAAATCACCCTTCTCCTGAGCATAACCTTTAATACAAGTCCGCGCTTTGTTTTGCGAATTTACATGTCTGATCCTACACCTTCTTGTTCTATCCATAACCACTTTAGCTTTATAATCATCTTGCCAAATGGTTTGTCGACTAGTTCCCAGACTTTTATGTCTGTCGATCTGATGAAGTTCATCCTGCATTGCTTGATCCATGCCGATCAGCATTGCCATCCTTAATGTTCTTCTCGGTACAACAATACTCACCTGAGCGCGAACAAACACATTTCAAGGATCTGTGGCAAGCTAGTCGTCTTGTTTTGAACTGCATGTTGGAATTCCACGGAACTTGTTTCTAATAGATGATCTCTGTGGTCGCATCGGTAATCATAAGACTTGTGGTTGAACTGTATGCACATCGGTATTTATCATGTTGCTGAGGAAGACTCACCATTTCTTGTACCGTGTACAAACAGGATTGATAAATTCCCGCTTCTTGAAATGATGCATTCGGTGCTTGATCATTGTTGTTTTCCTCAGCGAGACCGTGTGTTGGATTGTAATATTCTTCAAGTAAAGGACTGAAGAGAAATTCTAACCCTTGTTGTGACAAATCTGTCTTTTCTGCTGAAGGAACAACATTTTGTCTTGGGGACGGTGATCAGATTTATCAATAGTCTGACGCATATGTCCTTAAGGAACAAGCTGAAGATACATTTTCACAGACATCTCTTGTCGTTGTGGTGCAGGTCCTGAACTGTTTGGATCAACATCAATGCCATGAAGATTTCAACTTTGTGAAACCATTTGGCATCTGGTTTCTTATAATTATCATTCATTTGAGCAAACCACACTCTGAGATTCTGCTTTTCATTTATATGCATCTTCAATTTAGTTCAATCGTTGTTGCTATTTGACCATTGAATGACGTACCTGCACTTAAACCCAGAGTTTTGTTTGCATGCATGCATATGATATATATACTACATTTGAAACCAGGTTGTGGGGTTTTTTTTTTTTCACCTTTCAACCTTGCCCGTGCAGAGTTTGAGATAACTTTCCTGTGGGAATCCACCTAAGACTGGGGGTAGGAACATTAACTAAAGATTCTACCCGTGTGGTTTCCACCTAAGACAAGATCTATGATTCATAGTTTCTCAGGGACAATGAAGTCTTTTTGTTTGAGAACCTATGTCCTGTGGGGATCTGTCTTTCTGGTTTCTTAGATGCACTTAACTTTTCTACGGGCATATATCTCTTTGTTGTCTTATGGGATTTAGCATCCCATATTCACTTCACTTTGTTGCTCTGATACCAATTGTAGGATCCCGTATTCACTTCACTTCACACAATCGATCACGAAATCGGAACTAGAAATGAGAAAGAGAGAGTTGTTCTAGAGAGAGAATTGAGAGAGAAAAGAGAAAAGATATTATTTAGATATTTTGAACAACTTTCAACAACTAACTTTTCCAAGTGGAAAAGTTCCTTATATACCCCGACACTTAAAAGTGACGCGCGGGATATTTAACTAGGACCCGGGCTCGGGTTTTGCTTGGGATTAAACCCAAAACATATACAATATTAGATTATTCTAATCGAGACCCGAATCCTAATATTACCTATTACGAACAAAATCTAATAAGACCGAAGCCTCTCATCGAATAGTGCCGGACTTTCTTGTTCGACTTAATAAATTGAGGCTAACAAGTTGTGTTATTATTTAAGTGTTCTTGTTTTATGTTTTTGGTATTGCAATTTAAGTGTTTGGAATTAAATTTGAGTTCTCTTGAAATTTAAGATCAAATAGCTTGAAGATGATTGATCAAACCGCTGAAAGAATGTGAATCAAACCGTAGGATTTACTGATCAAGTCGCCTAAAGATGATGATCAAATCTCTGAAATTATGAGGACAAATTGCTAGATTGCGTACTGCCAAATCGCTAGATAAATATTGCCAATAGCTGGAATTACTCTGCCAAATCGCTGGACAATAATCGCCAAATCGCTGGAATTACCTTGCCAAATCACTGGACAAATATTGCTAAATTGTTGGAAGTACTCTACCAAATCGCTGGAATAATAATGCCAAATCGTTGGACAAGTATACCTCAAATCGCTAGAATAATCTAACAAATCGCGGGAAAAAGAAATGCCAAATCGCTAAGGCAAGCATTCAAACCGAGAGCTATGAACCTGCCAAATCGCTAGAGCAAGTAATCTAACCGCGAGCTAAAACCTACCAAATCGCTAAACAACCACTCAAACCGCTGCTTAAACTTGCCAAACTGCTAAATACACGAAAATATCCAAATGTACCAAAACACACAAAAACTCCTAAAAACCATAATTTTTAACGTTTTTTCCTAATATTTTTTGAAAAACTAAAAACTAAGTATATCTAAGCTATATCAATCATAAAAACCATGACTTTAACCTTTTTAACATCAAAATTATTACCACTTTTATTTTCGCATAAAATGAGTAAAAAAGCCTAGATTTCTTAGATTTTTCAAGTAAACACACACACACACAAACAATCACGTAAGCAATCCATGACGACTGATACCAATTGTAGGATATCAATCTCACACATACATATACGCAAAATATAAAAAGCTAGAGAGAAAGCAGTGGAAGGTTTTCTAGTGAGAGAGAGAGAAATGTGATAGCATAAATGAAAACCAATATCCTCTCCATGTGTGGAGAGGGTATTTATACTTCTTACATCTTGGATGGGGCGTGGGTAACCCATAGATAGTCCACGGGTCGGCCCACTTCCTTTACTTAACAAATACATATTTAACTACGAGCTAAAAACTAATATTTTGGTAGTGACCGAGTCTTTTCTCGATTCCTAACAACCCTCTTTAATCATCATGGTTTGGTGCGTTGGCATGCCGATTTTCTCTGGGATGACTGCCTCACTTTCGAATGTCAGCCTGTATGGTGTTTCGCCGTTGCTTGTCTTGAGTGACGTCCAGTGGGCCTACAACACATTGTGTAGCTCGTCCACCCAACCCTTCTTTTCTCTTTCTATCCTTGTTTTGATCCCTTCCATCAAACTTCTATTTGCTCGTTCCATCAAACCGTTGGCTTGAGGGTGTGCAACGGCCGTGCTCATCTGCTGAATGTTAAGCATCATGAATTAAGTGTTTATTGTTAAGGTAGAACCGAATAATGTATATTATAAATATCTTAACATTCACAAGGATGAGATGAGATCCATAAAGAACATGGTCATCTTAAAGAACAAATGGGTGAATCCTAACCACTCATTTTTTCATCATAATAAAAAAACCCACTTTCTCACCTTTTTCTTAAAACTCAAATATCTAGCAAACGATAAATCGTTAAACGAACAAAAATACACCATCGCGACGAGTATTTTTTTATCTTTCTATAGAGGGGCACTTCTATATACTTTTGACGAACTTTTTTTCAATTTTTTTTTCAATCACGTCTGAAAAAATCACATGTGATTTTAAGAAATCACATGTGATTGTGATACAAATCACATGTGATTTTTTCAGACGTGATTGAAAAAAAATGGGGAAAAAAGATCGTCGAAAGTATCGCGACGAGTATTTTTTTTTATCTTTTTATAAAGGGGCACTTCTATATACTTTCGACGACTTTTTTTTCGAATTTTTTTTTCAGTAACGTCTGAAAAAATCACATGTGATTTAATGAAATCACATGTGATTTGTATCACAAATCACATGCGATTTTTTCAGACGTGATTGAAAAAAAATCGGGAAAAAAGTTCGTCGAAAGTATCGCGACGAGTATTTTTTTTATCTTTCTATAGAGTGCACTTCTATATACTTTCGACGAACTCTTTTTTCGAATTTTTTTTTTCAATCACGTCTGAAAAAATCACATGTGATTTGTATCACAATCACATGTGATTTTATGAAATCACATGTGATTTGTATCACAAATCACATGCGATTTTTTCAGACGTGATTGAAAAAAAATCGGGAAAAAAGTTCGTCGAAAGTATCGCGACGAGTATTTTTTTTATCTTTCTATAGAGTGCACTTCTATATACTTTCGACGAACTCTTTTTTCGAATTTTTTTTTCAATCACGTCTGAAAAAATCACATGTGATTTGTATCACAATCACATGTGATTTTATGAAATCACATGTGATTTTTTCAGACGTGACTGAAAAAAAAATCGAAAAAAAAGTTCGTCGAAAGTATATAGAAGTGCCCCTCTATAGAAAGATGATTTAATTCTCGTCGCGATGGTATATTTCGTTTTGCGTAACGATTAACGGTTTGTGAGATATTTAATTTTTAAAAAATATGATGAAAGTGGGTTTTTTAATTAAATTAAAATAAGAATTAATATAAACCATTAGATGGAAATAAAATGGATGGACGAGATGAAACAGTTTGTTTTTTTTAGAGAATGTTAGTTATGAAACTTTTCTCTCACAAGGATTGAATAATATTGGAACTTGAATAATTTTTGTGGTTAACTTAAATTTAGATAATTTAACTAAAACAGTAAAACTTTGTTACTATTAAACAACATTTTCTGCAAAAAGTACTATGAATGTTTTGTAAGGATTGTTCTTTGAGCTAATATTCACATATACACAACCATAGTGCTATAAATACAAAATTACAAACATTAGTGGCCAAAATGAAATTGGTGCATAATATAAATTCTTTCCTTGAAACATACGGAGTAAATCATAAACTGTATTGAACACCCACCAAGACACCGACGCTATATGCAAATTTTGTTTAGCTTTTATTGGTCCAGATCACGAATGGGTTGGCCCACATCCTACAAAGGCTACATATATATAACCGGATAGTAGAGTTAAGAAATTAACTAGAGTTAGAGACCGACAGATTATATATTTATTTATCTTCCGAGATTACCCTTGTTGCTCTCCTACATAGATAAAAAGTCAAAAACAATACCGAGTAGTATTTATTTTTAGCATGATCACCTTTTTCAGAATGTATATTTAAGAGGCAATTTCAATTTAAAAGTAATAAGTTTATATTTACTCAACTAATCTATAGTTCATACTACATGTAAAATGCAAACGCATTTGTTTAAAATTAAATGAGTATCCGAAGAGTATCTGTGTATAAGAACGAAATTTTGTTGCGATAAACAATTATACTTATTGGTTATTAATTTCATCAACTATATATATATAGTAGGGATTCAGTGAGAAGTAAATTAAAATAAGAAGTGGTGAGAAGTGACTAAAACCACACATTTGAGATGCAACGACTTGCATTAGATGCATTTCTATTCATCTAGATGCACCATTTTGAGTTTCGAAAGTTAATTTGATGTGTAGATGGTTCAAATTGATTTTCATGATTTCGACACATGTAGAGGAACAAAAAACAAGAGAAATCATGAAATGCATCTAATATACGTATATGCATCTAATTAAAAGCTAGAAAACACATTATAAGGCATTATAATGCATCTAAGATTATAGAGATGCATCTAATTTAAGTCGGTGCATCTCGGATATGCGGTTATATTTACTTCTTATCCTTCTTATTTTAAGAAAACTTCTCATTTGATCATAACTCTATATATATATTAGGGAATTGATATTTACACACACACTTTTACTCCGTACACATATATTTAGTTTGAATTGACAATTATACCCTCAACAATACTTTACCTATCAGAAGTTGTTTCCTCCCATTCGTTAGCCTTTTTGTCTTACTTTCACCGGCGCCTATCTCACCTTCCGCCACCAGCTCTCTTACATTAGTGCATATCTCGACTGAAATTTATTCTTTCCGGTATTGTCTACTACACACCAAGATTGATCCGAAGTTCACCTGATCCGTCTAAACCATGATTGGCTACGGGTAACCACTCTACCAAGACTTGTCGACGAACTCTAGTCCATGAAATCCTCCAGAAACGCAGCGTAAACGAATTGTTGTAAACCTTGTGCATTTTTAATTTGGATAATCAACTAATATTTTTACTTGGTTACCAGATCATGCTTTTTGTTCTTAGTAATAAAAGAAACAATGATCTTTCCTTTTGGCGGGTAAAGTGTGCTACCACTGGAGAGAGTTTGTTATCGCCAACTTTCGACGACCGAGTCTAAATTAACCAACCTATATTCCAATTAACTCTGATCATAAATACATACCCACCGGTGTGAGTTCTGTAGGCGTCTAAGGCACCAATGAAGAGAGTCAATATTGGAATAGAGATCATCAGTTATTAAATAAGTGCTTCATGAATGTATTGTAAGAAGTCTATTGTTTTTGTCTTACTTTTTAGGGGTCAACAAATAGCTTTCAATGACGACAAATATGGCTTTTGTTTCTGTAAAATAATGTTGAAGGACATTACTGTAAAGTCATGTTGAATTTCTGTATACAAAGTAAAATGGTCCGTGTAAATATCAGCACCCTATATATAAAGTAACACAATATGTAAAGAACATTGCTAAATCCTCCTACCAAATCAACTTACTTATTATCATACACAAAGAATCATATAATATCTATTTTTTTCACTTATTCTTTCTCCAAATCCAAACCGTCAAAATTGAATGAGTTTTTTATAAAAGAATAACAAAAAAGAGAGATTTTATTGCATTTACTCTTAATATTTATGTTATCTAAAAATCCGTCTACAAACTCTATCATTTTACATTACATTTTTTTAATTTTTTGATGAGAACATAATTTAGGAAATTATTTTATTAAGACAACATTGTTTGAATTTTAATGTTATAAGTCAACATTATTCATATTTTAAGTATTTTAAGTTTAAAGAATGATATGCTTATATTATAAGCAGTATAGAATAAAAAATTAAAAGTTTAAAAAATCAGTAATTTGGTTAGACTAAAATATTTTTATTTATAAAAATCAACGCAATCGATTTAGTTATCTATACTTAATTACAATTTAGAGCAGTAACTTCATTCACTATCACTTACTCAACACTTAGAATATCTCCAATGCAAAAACTAGCAAAAGCTTTTTACTATTTGAAAAAACCTTTTTGTATAGTTTTTATGCATTAGAGTTAAAGCTTTTTGAATAACTTTTTACAAAGACTTGACATACACCAAGTCTTTATTAAAAGCTATTCATCTCTTATATGTAATGCATTAATGACATTTAATGCAAAAAGTCATTAAAGACTTTTTGCATTGTAATGCTCTTATATATACGGAAAAAAAATTCACACACAAATTAACTCTACAATACACTGCACCCTTGTTGCTTTATGCGGATAATAATATAGTGCTTTGAAAGCATTGTACGTTTTTTTTTAGTGAGTATGGGATTATGGCTTTTGAATCGAATAAATATGAATTTTTCTTAAAATTTAAGAAGCGAACGGATAAAGTTTTTCTTTAAATCGATAAGTTTTCAACCTGAATGTACAAAGTCTAAATAATAATATTTTGTGACAGTTTAAGTTTTTCTCCCTAACTTCCCTAAACTTTAAGATATGTGTATGGTGAGTTTTGAACCTGAGTCATTTTGTGATATTATTAGCATTTGACCATCTAGATGATGGTTTGTTTATTACCCTCTATATCTCAAGTTATAATTCCAGTTTCGTATTGCATACAGTACATCATGTTTGGTTAATGAAGTATGGACACTTATTTTTTGGACATATCAAAATAAAACGTAGAATTGTAATTTGGAACTGAGTTATGATTCAGAAATCTCTAGCTAAACTGCAGAATATGTATGTATTGTTCGTTTGTTTCTACGGAATTTCGCATATGACAAATTGTTTGTGTGACTTATTTACACGAGGCACAAAGTGAAGCCAAAAGCATTGACTATCTTGGTTGACTATATTTGCATAGTACATTCATGAGAAGGGGTGACCTTTGCCTAATTTTGGCAAATTAAGAATGATTCATGCAGATAGTTTGCAATATGGATAATTTCACCCAAAACGAGCAAGCTACATACATAAACCGTGTTCATAGTTTATTCAAACCTCTATTTTTCATTACTTATAATTTCGTGTTCTAATTGAACTCATATAATTTCGTGTTCTAATTTAACTCATATACGAATATAACGTTTGCAGGCTGATATGTTTTATAAACCGTGTTCATAGTTTAATAAACTTAGAATATAACGTTTGCAGGCTGATATGTGCAACTAACCTCTTTTTGCGCTGGCTCGTGATATATCATCACATATATTTATTGTTCCGGTTGATACTTGTATATTTTTCACTTAATCAATGTCAACAGCAAATATCATCAATAGATTTGTTAAGAGTACTAGATGGGTAAATATCCTCTTAGTAGTAACTGCTACAAACACTTTCTTCATGAAGGAAAAATGCTACCGCAATTATAGACTTATAGTATCCATTCCTTTACTTTTCTCTTTTGAACTGGTGTACGTACATTAGAGTGTCGGTAGTGCATGTACTACCCTTATGCATGTTGGTAACACATTAGTAAATAGCAAAATCATGGAAACCACATGTATGTCTATATGTGAACCTCATACTGTATCCATCTTTGTGTCCCCATTGTCGAGTAAAAAGGAGTTTGGTTGTGTGTGTATGATGTACAAGTTCTAGTTGACCGTCGGTGCATTGATATTTATAAGCACGTCTATATATGAATAATAATCATCAACACCTTTTTGCGTGATTGAGTTGATATACATTGCAATAAATGTTGGTAGTGTAATGTTGCACTATCATAAGTTGGTGATACTTCGCTTTCACTTATGTTTGTCGTTTTTTCTACTGCTAGATTTGTAGTAGTAGTATGTACACATGTTTTAGTTCATGTTCTAATTTAAGAATGCATGGAGATGATCAGATCAACGTTTCCACTTATCATGACACTTTGTTTTTTTTAGCAAAAATCATGACACTTTGAGTGAAGCTTTTATCCAACGAAAAGCATTTCATCATTCTCGAATGTTCATAAACCATAGACAGTATTTTCAAGAGAGGTATCGTGTGTACGGCGACCAATTTCTCTAGCCCCATAATGTATCTTGCATGTTCTTGATGTATTTATTACGTCTAGTTTTAATATTTATAATTTTGTTGACTAACTTATTTATACTAAATACTACTAACAAGCAGTGTATCCGATCGAATGTAGTTACACTACAACAGAGCATATCATTATACACGCATATTAGAAGATGTGTACACGGTTACAAGCGTGGTAAAATTTAAAGTCCACACTTTGGATAGCGTGGAGTTATTGGGCGTCAAGAATATAATAAACGCAAATAAGTGTAGACAAATTGAATTTATAGTGACGCTTAAAGGTGTGGAAGTGATTCAATGTCCACGCTTTTTAGTGTGATTTTAAGCATGAACACATAAGAGTGCTCGGTACCATAACGCCGTGGTGGCCATTTCCACGGCGTTGCCCGGCGTTATGGTACCGCAGAGGCCATCCCCAAAAGTCCCCCACGGCGAGGTTGGCCACGTTAACGTGGGCGACGCAGCCTGAGCTGCGGTTTTTTATTAAAACAAAAGTTTTTTTTTGAAAAACATTTACAACGGCCAGTTGCCGAATTAAAAAATTAATTTTGTTTGAAAAAAGGCCATAACGGCTAGTTTTTTTGAATTTTAAAAAAAAATTCATTAATAGCGAGGGGTTCGGGTTCGAATAGCCAAGCCGAAGACTCCGACGAGTAGGCTTTTTTATTAATATCGAATGTCTTTTTTTTAATTTCCGTAATTTTTTTTAAGTTCCGAATGTATTTTTTTTAGTATTGTAATTTTTTTTAATGAATGAAATGAATTTAGTTATTTTTAAAAATGAGGGAAAAATAAAAAATAGTGAGTCTCAAAAAGTGGTGTTATGGTGTTAAAGTGATGTTATGATAACCTGGGTTTTTTGGGGTGATGTTAAAGTGGTGTTAAAGCTGACGTGACACCCAAAAAATGGTGTTATGGTGTTATGACACCTTGCACTCTAAGCAAAGCATCAAAAAAACTCCACGCTATTAAACGTCACTTCTATTATGATAATTTACAATTGTAACCCAATATTTTGACAATTTTACAATTCTTACCCTGTACTACGAAGAAATGAAATACAAAATTTTTGCAGCTGTATTATAAATAAATACACAAGTTTGCAGCATAATAATTCTCAATTATGCATATACATAAACAATTTCTTATTAAACATCACATACTTAATTTTACAGCATATCGTACCACATATAAAAGGTTTCTAAGTATGTTTGCAAAATATTACTTAAAGCTTCTTTGATCTCCCTTCTTATCAACTATAATGAACAGTTTACACCCCTACAAAATCTCCATTGAAAGCTTTGACTCACACACCAAATCCTCACACATCGACCCCCACCTCACACATCACTTCTCATCATCTATATCTCTCTCAATAACTAGCTCTCTCCTTCTCTCTCTCACTCATCTCACCCCTCCACCATCTACTCCCCACCAGTCATTACACACAAGACACACTAAACAAAAAAAATCACCAGTGGTGTGAGAGCCACAGTCCCGCTAGCAGCGGCGAGCGAGCGCGAAATATTTGAGCCGAGTGTAAGAGAGCCTGCCCCAGCTGAGTCTCCTCTCTCTAATACCACGAACAATAAGTGGCTCATACACAAAACAAAGAAAAGCACCACCATAGTGCGAGCGAGTGTGAGAGGTGTGATTATTATCTCTCTATCTTATTCTATATCTATATATAGGACATATATCTACCGAAGAAGTAGAATTCAATATCTAACATCTTGGAGTCATCAGCGAACAGGAGTAGAAGAGATCTTCGATATATACTAGAATATAACAGGGCGTGCACATTTTGGTTTTCGATGGTAAAGAGTTTGAATTTTTAATTGATAAGTGGAGGTATGTTTGGGTATAGGTTTATTTTTAGAGTATATTTTGGTGTATTTTTTTAGTAAGTTTGAATGGGTGATTTTGTGGGAGTGGTTTAAGGAGGATAAAATTGTATTATCTTAGCAAGACGCTTCGACTCGATAGATAGTAGAGCGAGAGAGAGTGAGCCCTATTTTACACACACACACAAAGGGATGTCCACATATCTAACGAGCAACTCTCTGTGTGGAGGGCGATGGATCTATGTTCCATTACACACACACACACACAACGCACTATCTCTGAGGTCAATTAAATATATCTCTGGTGAGAGAGAGAGAGTATTCTCTATGAACTAAAAAAAAGCTACACACACACACACACACACACAGCAACACACACACATTTGTGCGAGCGTCAAGTGTGGGTGAGAGAATGGAGAATAAATGTGCAAAAGATCAGTCACATACACACTCACTTGATATTTTTGGGGGATATGGAGTAAGAGGGGGGAGAGTGAGGGAGTAATTTTTAGGGGGGAATTAAGTTAAGGTGTTTATTTTTTTGTTATTAGAATATTTATAATGGTTAGTTTTTTTTTATTGGGTTTTATGAAGGAAAAGGTTTTATGGAATTTAAGTTGTGTTTTTTTGATTTTGTTTTGTTGATTATGAGGTGTTAGTTTATGTTGTAGTATAGTTAGATTCTTTGATTTGATTTTTTAAACTAATTCAATGCAATCTCCTAAAAGATGTAACAAGTTCAGTATTTGATGATGTAAACGAGACATACCACTGCTCTGCGAACCCATAAATAGCAACACAAGCATAAAAAAGCCCACATCCTGCAAGTTTGACTTGTCAAATTAAAACTATCAAGTCCAACTCCATTAAAAGTCTCGTCCCCTTCTATCAAGTAAGTTGAGCAACATTCTGCTTCTTTATCAGCAATAACAAAATCTTTTTTGGATCTGCCAGAAGTATTAACCACAAGTAACAGCAATCGAAAACTTTATAAGGAAAATATAAAAAAGCATCAAGATCTTTTCTTGTTTCTTGACAGGTTAGAAATAATAAACAAACCAACCAAATTCTGAGTGTCAACTCATTTTTTTTCTTTGCCAAAAGAAAAAACAAAGCTTTATATAAGGCGTGTTTACTAAATCGAATGATCTATGAACACAAAGGAATCATTCTGGGAATCAAATTATGAGTGTTTTGACTTATAATTTTTTGTCTTTGCCAAAAAAACTAAGTCATTATATAAGAATTTGTATACCTGAATTCCGGAATCATTCTATGAACACGAAGGAATCATGATGAAAGAAGATTGAGAAAACATACCCACAAGGGAATCATTGAAGGGGCATATACCGTCACATACACCAAGGGGTTCTCTAATGCTATAAGGGGGTGGGGGGGGGGGGGGGGGGGTATCAATTTCATGAGATACACTTGAAGCAAATTCACCCATTTGTAAACTCGTCATTCCAATAGCATGTTCTAGCACCTTTTTATTATGAAGAAACACACCAGTTATACATGTTTAGCACTAAGCTATAAACATGAACAAACATACCCAATCCACGAAACACATCACCCTGTGCATCCTTTAATGTCTTTCCTTGCTCTGTAGTAATGTTCATGGCAAGCTTGTCCTATGTCAAATAAATAACAATACTGGTCAATGATGAAAATATACCATACATGAAAGAACATTTAATTAAAAATTAAAATTCCATGCTACTAACTGTCTCTTCAAATAAGTTCTTGAAGTTTTAACATGACGCGCTTTCGGGTGGTAATTGGTGTCTAGATCAATACGTCTATACAATATACTAATAGCCTTTACATTTTCATTTTTAGACGTCTTCTCTTAAAGTTAAGTGTTTTACTATATTATGTCCAATACTATTTTTATAATGTCCATTTAACTGAGGTAACCCAATAATTTACTAATCAGACTATATATGGAAAGCAAAGTCGATGAACGTCAATATAAACTGACTATTTAGGAATAGTGAGAATACTGTCAAATTAGTAAGCTGATTCTAAGTTATATAACACATGTGCCTTGCTAATAAATACTAAAACAAACATCCATATATGTCCTACTAACAAAACTCACCAATAATTTTCAGTTAGTATTAGCAATCACATAATTTACTATTCGCGACCAGGAAACCACTTAACACGGCTACACTAGTTACAAACTTAAGCGTCACTGCACTTGTTCAAATGGTATATAAACCTTAACATCTAAAACTCTTGCTATCCTACAAAGTATACGTCACGACAACTAGAGAAGCAGAAACTATCTATAAACCTTTCTATGAACTGGATTAGAGTGAGACTAGTGAGCTGCACCAAACCACACTAAGAAACCATGAAGTGTATTTCAGTTCGGATTGAATGAACTAATCATGTTTCAATTGATTAATCACATCCTTAAAATTCCATATAAAACAACATCGTCGTGAATTTGGTCTCGCTCTTATCAGCGTCATAACTTAATAACATAAACCTCTAAACAAATCTGCAACAACATCACAGGCATAGATGTAGATATCAGATTATGAAAAAATTAAGCAATACAAAACATCATCATCATCAATTCAAAATGCATAATCAACTACAAACCTTTAATAGAATTGCTTTCAAACATATAGCTTAATCGAATTAACACGTAAGTAAGCGATGAACAACGAACCTTCAAACTGATTAAAGAATGTAGTCTTGTGAATCGGTTTGATTTTGACTGATTCGATGCATAATTGATCATCTGTTCGATATTGATTGCCTCGATTTTGAAACCCTAACGCAACACAAATGATAAAGCAGTTGATTTTGATTTGAAGATGGTGATAGTCTATAATTTTTTAATTTTGTGTTATAGAGGGATATAAACTAACGCAAGGCAATTGAAAAGACTAGACATGTAATGTTAGTAAAGTTGGAAGTGAAAAATGTAATTTTTGCTTTTTTGAGAAAGTCCACGCTGATATATGTGGTTTTTTTAGTTTTATTTACACCAAAAAATCTACACGCTTTTGTTCGTGAACATTTTTATTATTCATCTATTATATGTTTTGGCTACTAACACTCCACGCTTGAAAACGTGGGCTACTTTCTACACGTCTGTAATCGTGGATAAACCCAAAAAAATCTACACGCTTTTAATACCGTAGAGATATAAGCGTGTACAATCTAACTTTTTTTTGTAGTGTTAGTTATATAGTAAGTACATGTTGTTCGCAATAAGCGGTTGGAATCTAAAGTAATTCTAAGGTTATTAAAAGGGAGGGGGGGGGGGGTGTTACCTAAGAGGTTGTCACGATTTGAGTATGTAACTAATAAACTATAAAGCAAGTAAATTATGGTTTTGTGATCAATATAGTGTAAATAGTGCTAGCCGCATTAAACCTTTGATGTCTACTTTAGTTTGTGTTTTGCTATTAGTGCAATGATTTCATTGTCTAAGTTGGTAACTCTAGAATAGTAAGGCCCGGTTGGTCTCCTACACCTTACACTATAGTGCCTAACCTACATCATTTGGCAACACACTCTGATAACTAAAACTCGCGTCTTAGGCTTGTGTTGTAAACCTGATACGGATACATAGAGCAGCTAGGGGATTAAGTTGGCCTACACATTATAGATTTTTTTAACTAGTTTTATTACGATTATCGGCACGTATAAATACTGGCATATTACGGTTTGGTCCACCTGATAATACGTGTGTGTTAACTTGTATGCCTTAGTACCTCAGTCTAGGGTTTGGTCCACCTCTGGTCCTAATAGAGATTAACCTACTAAGATTCAGACTGTAAAGCAATAAGTGGTCTATTAAGCTTGTATAATCTAGCAATAAACCTAAGTTAATAAGCATATAAACAAACACTTTATGATAAACATAGCAAAACTATCCAAATTCATAAACAACAAGAATCAAGCAAACAATATAACTAATAAAACATCGTATTCATATGACGGCTAACACCAAAAGGTATTAGTCCATAAATTTAGTAGCAAATACAGAAGTAATCATCAAAGATTGATTAAACGAAAACATACTGAAGTCGAGAAAACAAACCAATAGATAAATTACAACTAAACGATCTGAATTATGTTCCCCCACTTGATCTTGATTATTGTTGGTGATTCTTGTCTATCTCTTACGATTTAGGGTTCTAGCCTTGAAATAATGTGTGTAAAATTCAAAGCCTTAGACCTCTATTTATAGTTTCTGTCCAGACACGCGATACGGTGTATCGGGAATAACAAATACGCCATATCCTAACGTATGGGTGAAGGATACATTCTTTCCTTTTATCATCAATAGTCAACGTTGACTTGCCTTTAATACGTCATATCCGGAATTGGTACTGATACAGGTATGCCTTCAATAGGGTTGTCAACTTCTTCATTAAGGATCTTTATATGTCGTATCCATTAAGTGGAGTATGACATATCATCTCTGATATGGGCTTCTTATACGGGAGTATTGGAGCAGCTTAATACGACGTATCACATGAAGTGCATACGTCGTATCCTTCCTTTATAGCAGAATATAAACTTTAACGTTTTGCTCCAATTATGCGTCATTTTTCGTGCCTTTTCCAGAATTGCTTCATAAAACCTAATACTCGCAACTAAGCAATTAAGTACCAATATCTAGACATAATTATAACATTTGAGCAATATAACGGGAATAAAGGATATATAAAAAGTATGCTATTTTGGATTTATCATATATTCCCCCACTTGGGTTCTACTTGTCCTCAAGTGAACTTAGGCTTTTTAACTAATGAAAATCTCCTCAAACATAAGTTTAAGGCACACTTTTTAAGTTGTTAGTCAATTAGAAATACGCATAACCAAACATCTCCCGAAATAGATAATGAAAACACTCAAATCACTCAACTAATCTATGTGGTAACATTTAGTAATTCACTTAACTGCTCGGTCATGACGAGTATTCTATCATAAGCTGACAAGAATACACATCTCCACCACTAGAGTCTAGAAATGACAAATCCAAAAGGAAAATCGGTTTGACAAGTAAGGCTAACGGGTTTATCAATCTTATGTAACAACTTTCACCAAAAATGATACTTAAGAGAAGGTGACAAAACCATTAGTGAACAAACGCCCAGTGATTGCTCAATTCCTTTTCCTAAGCACGCTAGAAGTTAGATTGAAACAAAGATGATTAAGTGTGGGATATAGACATGGGAACGTTTATAATGGGTGTATAACAAATAATAAACGAAACAAATAGAAATAAGTCCCATAACAAACCAAATGCTACTAGCTACCTTCATACCACTACCCGAACAATACACTTTTCATTTACTAATTGTAGGAAATACAATATCAATCACACATAAGATAGTTTAGAGTTTTAGAGAGAGAGATGGGTGGAAACTTAGAAAGAGAAAGAGAAAGCTAGAGAGAAAACCATAGCATATCATAAGTGTAATAAGTTTCACCACCCCATAACTCCTCCTAAGATTTCCTTTTATAGGCTAAGGAACCTTTACAATGTTACATAGTTGGATGATGTGGGATAAATAACATATAAACTACGAGCATAACGTACTATGACATATGACATAATATAGTCGTAAGTCACTGACACTTTATAAAATCCTAACAATCTCCTCCAAGGGGTGGTCACCCATGCCTTACAAGTAATCTAATGTCGTTTTCCTTTCGTCATCCTCCAACAAAGCTTTCCAATCTCCTCAATTGTCTTCGCTCCTTTAGAGTCTTTTCAATATTGTACATCATACTCTTTGACCTCTCCTTATCTTTTGTTGTCCATTTTCGACCATGTAGACCGACATTACCATATCCTAGCACGATATCTTTGATCATCACCTTAAGGTTTTAACTAACCTTGTTGAGTGCACCATCGTTGAACTTGTGTACTTTATCATACCTCATCAGCATCTTTTGACCCTTCTTGTTAAGGTACACTACGTCTTTTGGATCTCCATTGGTAGTGTATGGTAGCTTATGCTGAATGTCGTCCATGACGAACATTGGCTTCTCGAGATTCAACTTCCTCTGATAATTTTCAACCCCAACTGAGCAAATTCTACTCTCTTCTTTATCACAACACTTCTAATGTAGAGAAGTAGAAAATTAAACAGATCATACTCAAACTCGCCATCTAGATGATGTAGCTTTCCTTGAACCTTTAGCAAATACATATCTTCGATATCGTTCAGACTCAACCTTGGGTAATCAGATTCCATGAACTTATAATCTTTCTCATCAGATCTTTTAGCCACAATGCTATTTAAGAGACCGTGTCCATGCTTCCGCTCTACTTCAATCTCCTTAACACATATGATCTTATGCTTTAAATACACCGCATGATCTGACTTGACCCTAATGCTTCCTTTATAGAACCATTTATGAGATTCATTCCAATGATAAATGCCTAAAGTTGCATCTCTGTCATACTTTTCAATGCCATAGGTCCAAGATTAGGGATTATCTCCTCAATTCCATCTTCTTCATATTTTGCAGCATAGTACATTGATAACGAGATAGCATACTTCTTTTCTTTGTTCCTGTCCATCAGGCATTCAAGATCTCTGTTGTAGAAGTAGCAAGTTGGTATGGTTTTCTTGCTAGGTGGTCTTTCTAATGGTAACGGCTTGGTTAGTTTAGTGTGAAAGTGCTCCCTTTCAGATTAGCCAGTCTATCTTGTCTGACATAGCAAGATGAATCTGCTCAATTTATATTCTATTTCAATCCTATTACTAAAGCGACTCTTCAATAACTCAAAGCCAGCTCCTTTGAGATCCGCTTTGGTAAGCTTTTCCTTATTGAGTATTTCCTTGAGATTCTTTGCAAACATTATTGCCGAGCCTTCTAGAATCTCATTTTCTTCTGGATCTTTAACAGCATCAACAAAATCATTAAACCAGTTTTGCTCAGGTGCTTCGTCATTAATCGAGTCTTTCTTCTTCTATTGCTTGAACCAATGTGCATTCTTGCCACCAATTACATATGTTGATACTTCTTGTTCTTGTTGTGGTTCATCAACATCAGCGTAGGTTTCATGATAGAAGATTTAATCTGAGCTTTATCTTTCTATGATGAAGATTTGCAAGCATTCTTACACCTTCTCTTCTTATTCTCCCCCTCACGATTTTAGAAGGATCCTGATCATTGTGAGAACGTTTCTTAAGAATTGGATGAGTTGGTTTACCTCTTGCTTGCATTTCATCAATTGCCATGGAATCCATTAAAGCATTGTATAAACCTAGGTGACAGTCATAAGAATAATAGAAGCGGCTTTTGAACATCATGTTATAAAGCTTTTCCTTCATTTCATATTCAGTGAGGTTATTAGATGATGTTGTGGGAGTCGTGAACAAATTGATTTGATTGGTTTTGAGAGCTTGCAGCATAGTGTGATCAAGACGAGGTTGGATAAAGTCAGAAATAGTATCAGGCACCATCTTTGGTAGTTGATTCTTAACTTCATTCACCATATTAGCTTTAACTGAATCCTTAATAACTTTTGCAACATTAATCTGTGAAAGAGGATTCAATATTTGGTCATGTTCTTCTAGCTTTTGCATGATGGCTTTTGTGAATTCGTTCTTCCTTTTTCTTGCCTTTGCAATGAGCTATTTTACACTTTTTTTTGAGGATTTGTTGTTGGATTATGTGTTGTAGCTAGTGGAGATGAAATGACTTAATCAACAGGAATGTCAGCATGTACCTACAAAATAGAAACCGTTGCTTGAACATTCACATTTGTACCATATGGTACTTCAGATGTACATGCTATATAGCTTGTTACCTCAATATTTCCTTCTGGGATAGGGACCATAAAATTTGTTTATGTATGAATACTCACTATTCTACACATAATATCCGTCAATTGATAGATTGGTTGCTCATTCAGATATCGAGCGACATTTTCCTAAGATGAACAAGTGATACTGGGACTGAGGGGTTTGAATGTGGGTTGTCGCTACTCTTTATCATGAATGTGAACACCTTATCTTCTTGTTTGATCAGCTTCATCATCAGAAGCATCATCATCAGTCTTGTTATCACTGGTCTAAGAGGTGCTATCAGATGAATCACTTTTTACATCTCTATAGGCTTGAATGTTTAGATTAGTTCTTGACCCTTCTCCCGGACCCTTTGACATCTTTTTGAGCATGCTTTCTAGTCTACTTGTATTTGTTCATTGTTTCAGATCAAGAAGTGATTGTACAACAAGTGGAATGGTTTCAATAGCTTTGAGTTTGAGCTTTATCTGAGCATTAAAGCCTTCTTCCACTTCTTTATCAACTTATTTTCCAATCACCAGAGATGCATGTCTTTCTTTTGCCATTAAATCCTCTCTTGTTTTCCTTTGATTCTCAACATTAACTGATATTGCTAACTCTACAGCTTGATCAGGATCTTCAACAATGTTGTCTGTAATAGTGATGGTTCGTACTTCTTTGGAATTTCAACTTTCTTCTTCTTGCTACTAATGTTGATTTCTACTCCTCCTTTTCTCATATAACCCTTCCCACATCCCCTTCCTTGTGTAGGCACACTTGGTTAAGGTTAAACCATTAGAGCATTCCCAGATTTGGTCAGATAGATCCTATAAGCTACATACTCCTTAATTTTGTCACTCAACATCGCATCTGGAATCTTCATTCCATACTTTGGCTCTCCTTTTGGTTCTCCTTTTGAAACAAGATTCAGTTTTGATAACACTTCATCCTGAGTTATGCTATGCATAACCGAATTCGATCTTTTAGTTATGGTATTGTTCTCTGAAAGGGAGTGATCTATGATGAGTTTAGTGAATCTTGGGTAAGGTAACTTCTCATCCTTTGTCTGTTTCGTCTTTCTGCTTATGATCTAGTACTTGAACTCTTCCCCAATGAGTTCAGCATAGCCAACATTGGCATTATTAACTAGCCCCCATAGTATCTCCACCAATGGTTGCCTTGCTCTGTCTATACATGAAGACTTTCCAGTTAGACACTTGTTGATGTTGTTCACGAATGTTCTTTAAGGTTGATGATTGATATGTAGGTCAGTTGTTTGTCATCATCTTCCTTATAGCCAAGTTCTTTGATGAAAGTGATTAGTGAGTCTTGAGTGGAGATTTTATGAAAGGTTGATTTGTTGTCAAAGGGAGGTTCACAGCATAGTGCGTAACAATTCAACTCCAACTATAAATTGTTGGTTGTCCAAGTCAAAGTGAAATTGCTTTATGTTGTTGTCTTCAAAAATTGTGTGCCAAAACTACTGCATGTAAATCTCTGGTGCATTTGCTGTGAGTATTAGTGCATTATAGATGAAGTGTTGTTTGAGGATAGCTTGGGTGAGGTTAAAAAGTGGTTCAGTGAAGTATTCCTCTGGATCAATCCTTTGGTTGGATGTGCTGATTGCAACTTTCTTCTCAGTCAGAACAAGCTCCTCTTCTGATCTCATTGGCTTTGAGGAAGTGCTTTATCCATTTTGAGTTTTGAGAATAAGATTCAAATGAATTAGTGTCACGAGAATACAAACTTAAAAATATTTATTTATTTTCATTTTCTTTCCTCTCTGTCTGTTTTGTATGGTCGAGCATTTCTTTTTTACCACACTTATGACATTTTCTTTCTCGTATGCCTTGTATTTTTTTCTTTTCACATACGATTCTTATCTATCTTTCTATTTTTGTTTATCGTCACCAAAACTTGTTTGGATAATATTATTACAAAATTAAAAGATAGAAGATGAACGAGGTTTTTGATATTTCTCATGCTAAAATTGTTCATCTTACAATCCTTTAGAGAAAAATAATCTTTTATTCATAGGAAAAGATTCAGAAAGCCCTTGATTAACATGAGAATGAGGTTTCCTTTAATTAACTTAACCTTGAGCCCTATGTTACGTGGACTGGTTAAAGAGATACATCATCAGCTTTTAGGTGATGACTAACCCTAATAACTAACTTGATTTTTAGTGACTCTTAGCCAAATTACATCAAAGTGGTCTCACAAGAAACTTTGTCTGTGTGAAATTTCCCAACACATGTCAAAACATTGAGTAATCTGTTACATGGACTAGTTAAAGAGATCCATTATCAGCTTTTAGGTGATAACTAGCTCTAATAACTAAATTAATTATGATACACTCTTTGTAATAACAATATAAGGTTATCTCAAATTCATTTTGCAAAGGCTTTGTGTTATCTTTAAAAACAATAGACAATGTGTTAACATTAAATAATTTCACTAACCAAACATAATCTGGAGGTCAGGAAGGATGAAATAGAAAGTAAGCCATATTAGATTAGATGAGAAAAAGGGGAAGATGTGTGTGTGTTTTAGAGAGAGAAAGAACACACACACCCCTTTGTAAAATGTTACAAATGAATCCTTACCCTCATATGGAAGTATATGAGGGTATTTATAGGCCTTGACACTTCTATCTTACATTACTTGTCGTTTTTAGTCCCTACGTGTCAAGCCTTAAGTAAACTATTAAAATTCCATATTAGTCTTCATATTTTAAGGCTAACAATCTTCCCCCAATATGTATACATACAGAATTATTTACAATGTTCCTAACAAGTACAAATACAACAAAATAAAGTTTTCCAAAGTGCTTCCAATGCTGAAGATGTCTTTTGAGTTCTTTTGGTCTTGATACTTGTACTCCAGCTTGGATCTTTAGTGTCTTTACTTGTACAGGAACCATTGTAGTATGCATGAGTTGGATTAACTTCCCCCAATCCATGCAACATGTCTTAAAAAGCTTTCTTCATAGACTCTTTTTTGACAAAGTTTCTAAATCAGCTTCCCCCTAAACCAACATCTGTATCTTTAGCAGATTCTGAAACTGCAATGTAGCTTTGTAGAAGCAGAAGTAGAAGTAGAAAAGTAGATGAGAATCAGAGAAGTAGAAGAAGAAGAAGAAGCTAACCACATCAAATAGAACTGCTTCTATATTGTTACATGTCATTACATCTAGATGAATATCTGTTTGGGGGAACATGCAAGAAATCAGCAACAATTCTTCTCACATATGCAGAATACTTCATACAAACTATACTAAGTAAAGTAGTATACACTACTTCCCCTTGGAAGTTGACCTGATATCATCAAAGAACACGTTGCATGAATCTTCCAAACCAATAGTTTATATGCCTATAGCCCTTATTTATTGACCCGAAAGACCACACCACGCGATTTACCCCCATGATGGTTGCGAATTCTCAAAAGTATCATTATCGTGTACGCTCATATACTCGAGAAGTTCTTGTCATAAGCACAAATCTTGAAAAGTTATGAACATTGTTGAAGAACTTTGAAAATTTTTCTTAGACTGTGAAGTACCATTAGCGTTAAGTATCACAATAATATCCCGTGAGAATTGCTAATTACATCTCATCTTTTTAAACTCTCTGTCTAACTTACTAAACTCGTATTTTGTCGGCTATCTGTTGTAACCATATGGTGAAGTAAACTCGATATACCAAACTTAAAACTGAAGTACAATCTCCTAAATTTGTTACTTAAGCTTGAAATATTGTTGATTAAAGAACAGTTCAAGATTAAATCTCTAAGTACCCTATACCCAACATCAAAAGTATAAGAAGTACCACACCTCTTGAAACTATCCACATCTGCATCTGCGTATGACACTGAGTACTACAACGTAACTCCTTTAAATGATAGTTATCCAGGTCTTCAACCAACCACCCCGACTACTAGAAACTAGATAATCCAAGTCTCAATCATAAGTTGTATGCGTTCAAGCAAGTCATCAATCGATAGAGGGGTTTAAAGAAAAGGGGTAGAAAGTAGAAGGAAGTCTCGATGATGAAATATGTAGTCGTCTTCGTGAAGCCCACTTCAACTTTAAATAAGGGATACCAAATGAACTCCGTGATCACTCGTCATTCATAAACCAAATTCATAGCCGTTTGTCATTTTTAGTGAATCTTTGTAGAGGATCGTTATTGCATTAAGTGTTGTGTTTGATTTGGTGTTGTTGTTTTGATTGCCTTGTTTATTTGAAGCCCAAAATCAGTCTCATACGCACCTGATGCGCAAATTTTTCCCCCCGGAAAATTAGGGTTTCAAAACAAGGGTTTCCTTTTATCGAAATGACATTCAAATCGCGTACAAGATGAACAAATCGCCTCTTAAAATCTGTCAAATCGCCTTCCCTAATAAGCTCAAACCACGTGAAGTTTGAAGCTCAAACCGCAGGATTATAAGCATCAAACCGCGTCTAGAATAGCTCAAATGGCTGTATATGGAAGGTCAAACCGCGAGACATTGATACTCAAATAGCCTTGTATATTTATATCAAACCGTGGGATATAGTTAGTCAAATCTCCTGACCTGTATAATCAAATCGCCTAATGCCTTGACTTAAATAGCTTGAGTGTCAGTCTCAAACCGCTGGATATACCGTGATCAAATCGCGAGATTGCTTTGATCAAATCGGTGGATTACATCGTGATTAATCGACGGGATTGCATTTGATTCAAACCATGGATTATACTGCTCAAACGCGTCGTGTCTATGGGTCAAATCGCCTAGACCTTTACTAGAACGCCGGCGGGGGGGATGGCATATCAAATCGATGAGAACCTGTTCAAACCGCCTGGACTAGGGGTGATCACGGTCCAAAAACCAGACCGGACCGGCCAAGACCGGACCGGACGGAAACCGAATTGGTCCAAAACGTCGGACCGAGGACCGGACTGAAATGGTACGGTCCGGTCCGGATCGGTCCGGTCCAGTTCGGTCTTCGGTCCGGTCCTACAAGGCATAATCATCGGGTTTTTTGTAAGACTGAACCAGACCGGACCGGACCGAGGACCGAATGTAACAAAAAGCATGGACCGAGGACCGGACAGAAATACTTTCGGTCCGGTCCGGTCGGTCCGGTCGACGGTCTAAAATGCTCAGCTCTAGCCTGGACAAACCACGGGACTTTAAGGTCAAACCGCCTGGCAAGGATCTTAAATCGCCTGTTTTCTTCATCAAACTGCCTAGTACATGTGCTCAAATCGCAGGATTCAAGCTGTCAAACCGCCTCATAACACCAAACCGCGTATACTATATAGCAGGTACAAAAAATCATCCTTTTTCTTTTTTGTTGCTTATATCCATGATAATAACCCATAGATAAGCTCAAATAAGATCAGTTAAGCACGAATAAGCAATAATATACACCTTTTTGTTGCTTTTTTGAAAAATAAGCTATAAAACCCAAAAATAAGCCACGACAAACAATTATCAACATAAGCTTGAAAAAGCTGTTTGGTTACCAAATAAGCCACGAAACCATATTACCAATAAGCTATTACCAATATTATATAAAAAAAAATTCGGCTTTTTGACAAATACGCATAAACCAAACACCCCCGTAGCTTTATAGCTTTAAAAGATAAGCTCGAATAAGCTTAAGAAACCCACAAACACCGTAATAAGAAACACACAAACACGAAACGCCCATGGTTAGCTCTGGTATCACTTGTTAACGTTAAATAATTTCACTAACCAAACATAATCTGGAGGTCGGAGAGGATGCAATAGAAAGTAAGCCATATCAGATTAGATAAGAGAAAAAGGGAATATGTGTGTATGTGTGTTTTAGAGAGAGAAAGAACACACACACCTTTATGAAATGTTACAAATAATTCCTTACCCTCCTATGGAAGTATATGAGGGTATTTATAGGCCTTGACACTTCTATCTTACATTACTTGTCATTTCTATTCCTTACGTGTCAAGCTTTAAGTAAACTATTATAATTCCGTAGTAGTCTTCATATTTTAAGGCTAACACAATGATATATAAAAATTTGTAACAATAAAGTTTATAAGATTTTAATATATAATGACTATTAGAATTTTTGAAAATACCACACATAGTACAAGTGCTAGTATAGTAGACCTTTCATCAGTGGACGAACTCGGAAGAGTAACGCAAGAGTATTAAAATACCTGAGTGCACAGTGGTGATATTGACAAGAGATATATTCAATATAACACATATAAATGAGAAAGATAGTTGATATCTAAACACTCTTATATCTCAAACGGATGGTCACTAAGCTACTCACAATGGTTTTCGAATACTCACAAACGGATGCAACCCGAACGTTGCTAACAACGTTCTTGAATATCCTAGACCATATGTAACTCAAACCGCTCAGCGAACGCTTTTTGATATAGAAGTATTTGATGTTAACTATATTTGACATTTCCACATCAGACAGATTTGATTGCATTCTTGTATTTCAAATAATAACACATTCAGTTACGAGCAATAAGTCCATTTAAAAATGCGAGGTCAAAAAATCGAACTTAATTAGCGCCTTAGCGGTCAAAGGCAATGGTCAATAGTTAACAGACAAAGTCAATAGTCCTTGTTAACATTCTAAGTCCGACAATCAACAGTCCTATACACTTGAGGTCATGAGTTCGAATCTTGTAACCCATAATGCTAACTCGCATGTTTCCTTTTTAATTCACATGTTTTCAAAGGTTTTGAGTTCGAATCTAGTGAAGACCACATATTTTAACTCGCATCTCCTTAGAATTTTTTATTTCGCATCATTTTGAAAACTTAAATCCCATCTTTTTAACCCTTTTAAATCGCATCTTTTGAATTTCTAAATCACATGTTTTAAATAGACTTATCTCGCATGTTTACAAATTACAACATTTGCGCCTCTTTAAATCACATGATTTCAAAAAGCTTAATCCGCATCTTTGTTGTTTCACATCTTTTCCTTAAATCACATGTTTGTAAATTTCAACTCTTAAACCGCATGTTTCAAAACTCAAACACAAACACACATCTTTCAAAAATTTATCACACATCTTTTGAAAATCTTAACACGCATCATTTTAATACTAAAAAACGCATCATTTTTAGATAGCATATCTTACATCTCTTTAACACTTAAATCGCAAGTCATACGAATCAAGTCATAGGATTGTTTTATCATTCAAAAATCAAAACGAATATAACTTGAGTGTTAACAAACCTATATCAAGATCCTAAACTCAAACACAAACACTTTGCTCAAAAAACCTTATGAACATGCATGCATTTGAACTAAAGATCCATCCAAAATCATAGTTAAACTCAACCCCATGTAAAACTGATTTAGATTAAGCCTAAATACACATTAATCTATAAAAAACCTCATGGTTAATTAGCTCTTAATCACATTTTCAAAATTAAGAACCCTAATACTCAATATCATGATTTTGAGAGATTCGTTTAAACAAACAAATTCCTTTTAGAAACAAGATAAGGAAATGATTATGAGACTTTTTCGTGTTTTACCTTTTAGATGAAACAGATTCTTGAAAATACTTAGAATCGTGCAAAATAAGAGAGAAAACTAGAGAAATTTTTATATGTGTTTTGTTTTTATGAAACTTAAATCGCATGTTATGTTAGTTATACACACACGTTTCACTAATTGGCAGATTTAGTCCTTAAGGTTTAGAAATCTTTGCATACTCATTCCAAAGTTATCTAATACTCCCAAAGTTATTAATTTATTTCAACTTAGGTCCTTGGAGTAAAAATCGTTCTCGTTAATTTTCATGACTCTTTGAAAATACATTCGAAAGCACTTTCTCCCTCTCGAACAAATATCCGTATTCTTTTTAAAGATCAATTGTTTTTGTTCGAGTGTTTGAATTTTCTTGAAAATTTTATCTGATGACGAAAATGATTATGTTTTAATTCCAACTTTTAAACGAGTAACCCGAGCTTGATTTATAAAATCATTTTGAGAAAAATTGTTCGGGTCAAAGGAATTTCTCTTTTTTAAGATTAAATGCACTGACACTTACACTTTTTTTTGAGGAACCTGGGTTGTGCACTGCTTTGTACACAAGCCATAGAAAAATAGAAATGACATGTTTTAAAACATTTAAACTCTCGCTCGAACTTTATTTACAAGCCCGTGCCATTATTGAACGATATTTCTAGGGTCGTAAATATTATCGATTGCGAGATACATGTCGAGAAGAATATTTTTGTATTTTTTAAATTTTTTGATTTTGTATTTTCTTTTTCTGGTTTTATATTTTTGTATTTTATTTTTATAAAAATATTTTTAAAGTGAAAAATCTTTTTGGTGTTTTTGAATAAATATTTATATAGTATACAAGAAGAGATAAATTGTTACTCTTCTTTAGATTCTGCAAGACTTTTGAGCTTCTCTAGAGTGATGCTCTGCATTCCAAGATGGTCGATCGAAAATTCAAATCGTTCTCTTCCTAATGCCTTCGTGAAAATATCCGCCAGTTGGTATGATGTCTTGACAAAATATAACTCAACCGTTCCATCCTTCACTTTTTCCTTTATGTAATGATATCGAACATTGATGTGCATTGTTCTTGAGTGCCAAACAGAGTTGCAAGACAAAGCTATTGCACTTTTGGAGTCACAATACAAAGGAATTCTGTTGAATTCAAATTCATAATCTTTCAGCTGTGATTTCATCCATAAGATTTGTGCACAACATACAGAGAAAGATATGTATTCAACCTCTATTGTTGAAATACCATTACTCTTTTGTTTCTTGGATGACTAGCTTACTAGCTTTTCTCCTAAATATTATGCACTTCCTAATGTACTCCTTCTAGTATCTTGACATCCTGCATGGTCTGCGTCTACAAAAGCTGTTAGTTCAAATCTGATCTCCTTCGGATACCAAAGACCTATGTTAATGGTTCCTTTTAGGTACTGAAATACCCATTTTACCGTAGTTAAGTGCTTTTTGGTAGGCTTTTCCTGGTACCGTGCACACATGCAGACAACAAAAACAAGGTAAGGTCGACTTGCTGTAAGATACATAAGGGAGCTAACCATACTTCTGTATCAAGTTGGGTTAACTGGATTCCCTTGTTGATCCTCATCAAGTTTGGAATGCTTCACCATTGGAGTGTCCATAACATCGCTAGATTCCATACCATATTTCTTTAACATTTCTAAAGCATATTTAGATTGATTAATGAAGATGCCTCTGGGACTTTGAGAAACTTGTAATCCTAAAAAGAAAGACATTTTCCCGTCATTGACATTTTAAATATAGAGCTCATTTCTTTGGAAAACATTTTGCAATTAACTGGTTTTGTAGAAGCAAATATTATATCATCGACATAAATTTATACCAAAAGGATGTCATTGCCTTCCTTCCGAGTGAAAAGTGTTGGACCGACTGCACCTTTGACGAATTTTTGACTGACTGGGAATTTTGAGAGCATGTCATACCAAGCACGTGGAGCTTGCTTCAATCCATATAGATCTTTCTTCAATCTGAACACGTGATTTGGATGATCCTGATCCATGAACCCCTTTGGTTGACTAACATAAACTTCTTCCTTTAATTCCCCGTTCAAAAATGCGATTTTTACATCCATTTAATATATCATCATGTTCTTGTCAGCGGCATATGAAATGAAGATTTTGATAGCTTTGATACATGCAACCGGTGCAAACGATTCCTCAAAGTCAATCCCTTCCTCTTAACTATACCATTTTGCCACTAACCGTGCTTTGTTCTTCAACACTCCCCAATATTCATCTAACTTGACCTTGAAGATCAATTTCAGACTAATGATCAAGACGTGTGAAGGCCTAGGTACTAATTCCCATACTTGATGTCTATCAAATTCATGAATTTCCTCTTGCATGGCTTCGATCCAACTAGATTATTTCATAGCTTCTCTATAACTCTTTGGCTCGACTTTAGTAAGGAAAACATGGAAATAGCACCACATAGCATTGTTTTTGAGTTATCGTCTTGTTGAACAGGTTGTGAGGGATTTCCAATGATTGTTTCCAACGGATGATCCTTTGTCCATTTTCTTGTGTGAGAATACAGTTGATTGAAAGTGTGCATGTTTGATGGACCGACATTCATTGTAGATGATTCTGTTGAACAACTTTTCGGTGGTGCAAAAGAATTAGTAAACGTGTCGCTATTAAACTCTGTATCTTGATTTTCTTGGTTTTGCTCTTCAACATTGTTGTCTTGGATTGGAGTTATTGTTTCATTTGTGAGTTGTGTAGTACTTGGTGAATGAGCATCTTGATCAATTTTTGTTGAAGAAATTGCGCCGGTTGTATCTTGAGATAGATTTGCAGAGGAAATGGTCGGAGATACAACACTTAGTGTTGGTTTAAAGTACTCATCAAACATTGGTTGAAACAGAATATCCAATTCCTTTTTTGATGGTGGTTGTGTAAGTGTTGAAGAAGCCGAGTTTGGTATGATTCCTAAACTAATTTATCCAAAAGTCAATAATTGAGGCTCGAGTCTTAAACTGAATTGTTCAAAAGCCATTGCGGTCAGCTCATCAAATTGAACGTGTATCGTCTCCATGATAAGTCTTGTTCTTTTGTTGTAGATTCGGTATGCCTTCTTAGCTAGAGAATAACCAATGAAAATACAAATGTTTGCTTTTGGTTTGAGTTTCCCAAGATCTTCACCATCATTGATCGGATAACAAAGTGCACCAAAGATATGAAGAAACTTGAGATCAGATTTACTGTTTCGAAACAATTCGTATGGTGTTTTGTTGTATCGAGTGTGTATTAGGGATTGGTTTTGTGTATAACAAGCAGTTGCAACAGCTTCTGCCTACAAGAATAATGGTGATTTGGATAATATAAGCCTGGTACATGCAGCCTCTACTAAAGTACTATTTTGCCTTTCAACAACGTCGTTCTGTAGTGGAGTTCGTGCAACTGAAGTCTGGTAAGTATTCCCAACATCTTCAAAGTATGACCTTACAGTTTGATTCATAAATTTTGTTCCATTATCTGTGCGAACGAATCTAACGGTTGCTTGAAGACTGACTTGCACTTGTTTTGAGAAATTTAACTAGAAGTTTTGGAGTTTCATTCTTAGTTCTCAGAAATTTCACCAAAGTAAATCGTGATTAGTCATCTACAATGACCAAAAAATATTTCTTCTCGTTAATACACAAATCCATATGCAGCATCTGTAATATTTCATTAGTGCTTGGTTCAGGTTTTGGTTTATAGGATTCCTTTTTGTTTTTATCAGTTGACACGCAAAACACAAGTGATCTCTTTTGTATTTTAGCTTAGGCAATCCCCTAACAAGACCTTCTTTTGCAAGATGGTTTAGGTTACCAAAGTTTAAGTGAGACAAACGCCAATGCCATAACCATGATTTAGTCTCAGAGGCTTTAATTAATAAAAAAATTGGAGTAGACTTCATCATATCCAACAAAACACACAAAAATGAAACCCTAAATATCTAAGTTGCTAACCTAAAAAATGAAGAAAAGATGGCTTTATATAGCCTCTCTAGACCTAGTATAGACCGGCCTAGGGCCTTGGCCTTTGGGCTTTGATGGGCTTTTTTCATTAAAGTGCCCCTTAACATAATAATACACGCTTAACGAGCTAAGACATTTTGTCTTGTATCTTCGAGTGACCGAAGCTTCTTTGTTCGGGTCCATTTATGTGATCCTAACAATCTCCCCCTAGATGAGGTCATGAGAAGTTGTTTGAAGCTCACTCGTACTTGTCTCTTTAGCTCGTTGTTGATAGGGTACTTCACTTGTTGTGCTTTTGATACTTCCCAATCTTTAAACACCTTGATCATGATCTTCAGAACTTGATGTGATGACTTGATCATGATCTTTGACTTGTTTAAGCTTACTTCTCTAATTACTTTGTGATCTTCTTTCACTTTGACTTTGCCATACGCTGATCTTTATCTCACATGCTCATATCTGTTGGAATCTGGAAAGCTTTGATGATGTATCTTCTTCTAATCTCCATAACGTTTAGCATTTGAAGAAGACATTGATTTTTCAGAGATGTTGCGAAGCTTTGTAATGTAAAACTTTCTTGATTTCTTCCAATTATTTGAGTAAGGTATAATGAGCATGTCTTGCATCGGATACTTTGAGTCGTAACATTCGCTATGATAGATCAATTTAAGTCTCTTCCAACAAAAACATTTTGTTTATGTAAAATCCACTTAATGTTTCAAGCAAAACCATTTTTGTGAACACACAAAGGTTTATATTTTGAAGGGAACTGAGTATAGACGATTACTCAATCTGGTCGGTACATTTAATCCCTCTGATTCCGTAGAGGATCAATGATTACAGTATGGAATACTGCACCTGTGATCAGAAGATTCTTAAAAGAACCTTCCTGACAGGTTTTCCTGCACGTGACAAAGCTCGTTTCCCATAATACCTAAGTATCAGATTCCCTAATGTTCGCCGTTCTCTACGACCAGAATGTCCGCAATTAACACACTATAAGTAGGTTCTACTAATCAGAAATAGGTAAGAGTGAGTCGTACAGATACGTATCCTGCTGATAAACCCGTATAATTCCTTTTTTTTTCAGCGTTTTACTCTTAATACAATTAAGTACCTTATAAGGCCTGTGGCAAAAATGATTTGACCAACAAACGATTTCCTTGTGAAATTTATTTGGGGCACAAACGAAAGTTTAAATCAGAATGCTTCTGATGATGTTTTGAAATATATCCTGAAAGATATGAAGTGCCTCGGGAAATCCAAACTTGTACAAGTACTTGTATGGAAATCCACTTCACTAGAGGGCAATAGTCCGAAGACTAGTACATGAGTATTCAAATGAATACCCTGGTGGTACAACATCTCTTTCCTCAGCATTCCATGAGATCACTTTCACAAACATGAAACAAAAGATTCTTCGTCCATATCACGGATACGGGTATAAACACAAACTTTTTGGTACCTTTGACATTTTGATCATACTAACACTTATGCTCCCCCTACACATGTGCGTCGATAATCGAAAGATGTTTAGCACATGCAAGGATAGGACTTAGCATTTTAGAATCAATCGAATCATTAGTTATCAGTTTATGTTTTAAGTCACATTGTCTCCCCCGATCAAAAGTGTGAAACTGGGAATGTTTATGTATCAAAAAAGACATAAAATGATATCAATCTCCCCTCAAAGTAAAGAGGTGAGTGAAATAGCACAAATACAAGTGAGGCAAATTGAAACAAGACCTTTAGAATAACCCAGAGAGGAAATACTGCAATATGACTGTGAAACTTGAAAGCGGATTGGTCGAGTCAAACTTTCAGCAATAGAAATCAGCACAGAAACGTCCTTTTGACCTGCAACAACTGTGAGAAATACTGATACACCCCCACCAAACAATACCCGTTCCCCATGTTTTGATTTGGTTAACCACGAAAACAAAAGTTTGATAAAACCAAGTAGTTTATGAGAGAAAAAAAAAGGTTCGGGCTTAGACAACTTCTAGTCTGTAATATGAAATAATGCACTGAAACGTACACTAAATCTCTGGGTTAAGACCGGGTTACAGTCTGAAATAACTGCAAGCCATTTATCTAATTTTTTTTTGATTTTTTTTTAAATACACAAATATATAAAGGATACAATGCTTAGCATTCAAAATACCAGATAACCCCTTTGGACCAGCCTCTCGAACACTAAGTTTACAATCAAGAACCTAGAGATCAAGTAACTTAGACTAGAAACTAACACTCGTGGTAAGTTCAAAGGCTCAACAAATGGGGTTCTATTAACCTTGGTAAAGGACAAGTTATCATAACAACGCAAAATGTCGTCCAGATGGTGTTTCCACTGAGGCTAACACTACTAACAACCTTTCCAGTTGGTCTCCAAGCTGTCTTAGTAGTGTTCACATTATGATTTCTGGTTGCTTTCCAAACCTTCTTTGTATGATTAACACTATGTTTGGCCTGGGGGTTTTTGGTATTCACAGACTTCAAAGGACGAATCACAATCTGGTTATGATCAACAACATGCAACTTCCTATTGTGATCTGCTGCTCTCCTCGCGTTCACACTTGTACTGGGCAAGATACGATGGTTCCGAGTGTGGCTCTTTGGCATAGGTTTGCGAGATTCAGTGGCAGGTTTGGTTCTTGTAGACAGATTCACAGGAACCTTAGGCTTCATGTTTTGTTGCACTTGTGGTTTCTGTGTGGGTCTATTTGAAGTCCTGGGGGGTTCTTGAAAAGTAACTTGCTTGTTCTTAGGCAACGGGGTTGGTTTTACCCAGTTGGCTCTTTTTGGAGGTGGAATATACTTTGAACTGTTGGTATACATCCCTGAAGCAAGTACTTTGGGTTTCTCAAAGGCTGTAGATCCACTACTCTTTTTTCCACTCAGCTCAGTTTTTCAGTTTGGCATTCTCAACAGTTAAGGCATTAATCTTTGCGGTGAATGTAGAACGTGAGTAAGCATTAGATTTCGACAGTTCTTCATAACGTCGTTTTAGATTCACATTCTCTGCCTTATACCCATCAATTTGAATTCTAACTGAAGTGAGCGCATCTTTCAACTGAGTTAGCTCAGTTTCTAAGTCTGCCTACAAAGCTACCTACCTTGGATCCTACCGATCAAACATTCTCGTGATGTTGATCTGAGTTTCCCAGATTCCTGATAGTGTCTCTTCCTCTTGAAGCATTTTTTCTTAAACTTGTTAATGTTCAAAAATTGCATGGAGGCACTAAAGTGTCTATGCACTGTTTATGAGTTTTGAAATTTAAGTTGTAAATCAATAGGGTCTTTTGTAAATGAGAGGTACGTTTTCTCCAGATCAATGACCATCTTTTGTTGTTTTAAAACTTCAGCTTACAAGTTCAAGAACTTTATGGGTTCCCTATCGCATGCAGATCTAAGTTCTTCGCAAAGGCAATTCGAACTCGGGGGCACAACAATATCAGAAGAAAGCACAATAGAGCAGATATCTTTTTCTAAACATTCAGCAATTAAGCAATCATTTCTGATTAAAAGATTTTTCTTCTCTATGGTCAGGTTCTGGTTCTCAAGAACACATCGTTCATACTCCGCATCCAAGTCATCAAAAATCTGTTCATATTCTTTTACTTCTTTGAAAATTGTTTCATTAGCAGATTCTATGTGTTTTTTGAAATGGTCATAAAATGGTACCAGTTGTTGTTCAACAAACTGTTTGGCATAATCAAAACACCATTCGGAACAAGAGTGAATTTGTGTGTTCGTTCATTTATGAATACCTTCATATGATTGAAAACAGCATAAACCTTGAAGATGAAACAATAACCTTGACTTGGAGGTGGACGATTATGAACAAAAGGAGTAACAGGTGTGGCAGGGTTACTAGCATTACTAGCAATTTCATTGGCGGAAAGCCCATACACCTGTTCGTGGGACAGTTCCGTCTGAGGAACGAACTTAACGGCATTAAGCTTGTCATAGAAACCGTTTGCGGGTCTAACATGTCCTGGTTTTTCATTCATCTTTTTCATGCTAACCACTTGGTGTACCAAGACATCTTCACTATCCCATATGCGAACAGGATGGTGGGCGGGATGCAAAAGGGTATCAGCATCGTACAAGACAGGTTGAGCTCGCTTGGCTATATAACCAAGACCCTTGTTAACGTACCAGGAGCCCATGTTGCAAGTTCAGCGGTTGCGGCTTTAGGTTTCTTAGAAAGCATAGGAATAGTTTGTGTTGGCATGTTAAATCTTTGCAACATATCTCTTGCAACTTTGTTAGCATTCTTTAAACAAACTATTTCATCTAGATAACTATCTGCTAGATCCTTTTTCTCAGATAAAAATCTTTCCTTTTCAGATTGTAAAAATGCAAATTTGATTTTTCTGTGTTCGCTGAAAAGAGTGGATTTAAGCAAATCATTTTCTTGCACAAGCTCAGCGTTACGCATATTACGCTGAATCACTAGGGCTTGTTCCTGTCTAACTTTGTTTTCAAGATCAAGTTTGACCTTGGGTATCTAGACGACATATTTCTTGCTTGCATTGAAGAAGCTCATTTTTTAAGGGTCCTCGATTTTACAAACATTTTTCTTGGTTAACCTTAGCATGTCCGTCTAGTTGGGTTTGCAAGTCAGTTAAGATGGCAATCATAGATACTTTATCAGATATGTCAGCAGATACCTCAGTTGGAACATTTTTGGCTTCGTTTCAAGAAGAATACTGAATGATACGGGATCGTATTGTCATCAATCTCAGTCTCAGCATCGGAGTCTAAATGTTCTTCCTGGTGCATCTCCTGACTCAACTGATAATCACACATACAATATTTTATTGTCATTGGAGTTACCTCATATGACTGTGATTGTTGGTATTCACTAGTGATGACATTTGGCCATGAAAAGCGACAGCAGCATTGGGCCTTCATCCACGTCTGAGTCATATCTCCTCATGATTGGCTTGAAACATGTTTATTGTAAGTCAGTGCCCGAGGTTGATCATAATGTGCGGTGCAATCATATCAGCGAGGAATGCTTCAGTTCAGCATCTAACACATCTTCCTATCTCTTTTAGCTTTCATCAGTAAAGCTTTATCTTTGAAGTACTGAGAGTCCATCTTTCCTCTTGGGTTCTATTACACCTCCTAGCAACAGTCAATCTCCTCTGCAGTTGTAACAAATACCTTCTTGCCTCGTAGCTCCTGTAATACTAAATACCTGGAGCCTATCTCTGAACCGTGGTTCAGTTAACAATGTGACCATCATGCACCGTAGCATGATCCTTGAGTGGAGGAAGTCCCAGAGCTGTGTTGGTTGTGGGTGGAAACTAGCATTTAGGAAACCACGTTAAATATTAGCAATCTGAGTCATAGAGGCCATCAAAGCGTCATTCGAGATTGAGCATTAGGTTGAGGACTAGGATTAGAGGGTGAAGAAAGAGCAGTGCAAGATGTGGTGTGAGCAACATAGTGCCATGGATCAACAATACTTTTAGACAGCTCCCTAGTTTTCATTGAGAGTCTTTTTGGCATGAGTCTCGTAGGCTTTGAGATGAGTATAGATCTGAACATAAGGGTGGTGGTTGAGATATCCATGGTTATCTTATTTGACATTAGTCACAATTACTTACCCCAAAGGCTGGAAGATATGTTGACAAATTATAGTGTTCATCTGATGTGTAGGGATTTCGAGCTGAGTATCTTCATGTCATTCACAAGCTTGTGAAACGCACAATGTAAAGTCATGAATAGACTCGTTTTCCAAATGGCACGAAAGCGTTCGACTCATACAATATGACTACCTTCCGTTGTTTGAAGATTCTACCGATCTTGCATAGTTTTTCTACATTGTTTCCCCAAATCTCTGAGCAGTGCTAGTCTGAATGAGTATGTTGAAGATGGTTGTGAAAGACCTTTGACTAGATGATTTCAGCTTGAGTATCAGCCATTTTCGAGCTTGTTTTTTTCCTTCGTCATTGAACTCAGAATCAAGCTTTTTCCTCGTGCGGGCACAATAGCAGAAACTCATAGGTGGAGATCTGTGACCATCGGGTGAGGAGTAGTCCATTCAAATGGAATTTCCATATAAGCTTCCATTTGGTTCCCTCGCATGTACCTTTGAATGCGAATTTTCCATGAAACGTAATCATCTTCACTAACATTGCGGATCGGGTATCGTGTAACCAGCTGCATTTGTTTCTCATTGTTTTCCATTGATTAACTTTGTTTATGAATGAGAAGCTGATCTTAAGTTGACCGTGATTGATGACTTGGTGTGAGGTTTAAGATAATACGGGTAATTTTGAAACAATAAATGCTGTTTGCGGGCAAAATGACTCCGAATGGCCAAAAAATGACAGGGCTCTCCCTCAAAGAGGAAGAGTCTTGACCGTTGGGCCGTTTCCGAGCTGGTATAAAAATTTCGGAACAATACTACACAAAAATTATTTTTGCGGCAAAACAAGCAAAATGCAACCTTTTTATGAGCCAAATCGCAACAATGCTTGTTAAAACGCAATGAACTTTGTCAAATTGCAACCTGTATATCAAAACGCAATACTTTGGTGCTCAAAACGCAATGCCTTGATCAAAACGCAATGGATAAAATTTTTTGCCAGCGTAACGTTTAGTCAAAACGCAAGAGTGGTCTTCAAAACGCAACCTGTATATCAAAACGCAACCCTATATGCTCAAAACGCAACCTGAATTCTCAAAACGCAATGTTTTTTTTTCAAAACGCAATATGTAATAAATTTTGGCAGCGTAGCGTTTTAGACAAAACGCAATCTTAATCTTCAAAACGCAACCTGTAAGCTCAAAACGCAACATGAAAATCCTCAAAACGCAACATGAAGATCCTCAAAACGCAACGAAGAAAAATTCTTCTTCTTGCTTTTCTGCTTTATTTTTTTTATATTCGAACCAAAATAAATCAAAGCACACCCTCTTTTTTGATATTCGGTTTTAAAAAACAAAACAAACAATCACGTTTTGTTATGAATTCGATTCTGATCACAAACTAACAATCACTTTTGGCTCTTGATACCAATTGTAGGTCTTTAGATCATTCGATTAACACAAGAACACACAAGATTAAACTTTAAATTGACTTGTATTAAAGAAAAACAAAGAACAATGGTGTGGCAACAAAACACACAAAAATGAAACCCTAAATATCTAAGTTGCTAACCTAAAAATGAAGAAAAAATGGCTTTATATAGCCTCTCTAGACCTAGTATAGACCGGCCTAGGGCCTTGGCCTTTGGGCTTTGATGGGCTTTTTCATTAATGGCCCGTTTACATAATATTACACGCTTAAACGAGCTAGACTTTTGTCTTGTATCTTCGAGTGACCGAAGCTTCTTTGTTCGGGTCCATTTATGTGATCCTAACAGTTACCAAAGTTTAAGTGAGACAAACGCCAATGCCATAACCATGATTTAGTCTCAGAGGCTTTAATTAATAAAAAAATTGGAGAAGACTTCATCATATCCTCCAGTGAGATTGTGTATAAATTTGTACCACGTGATCCTGAGAGTAAATCAACACCTTCCAAATTGTGAACACAACAAGTGTGTTTACAAAAAGCAAATTTAAGATCCGAGTCATAAAATTGTCCAAATGATGGGGTGTCATTTTATATACTTTTTCGGGGCCATTTAACCCCCTAATTCATACAAGTATGCCCAAATATTATACTTAATCATTTCTTTTTTATGTTTTAGCATTTGGGAAGCATTTGGAGGAAAAGCACGTGACTTGGGCTCGATTCGGGAAGAAACTGGAAAAAATACAACTTTTCAAGCTTGCGACTTCCATTCTAATGCCTACACCAAAAGTGCGTTTTTGGAGATGTTTTGTGCCTTCTCAGGTCGTGGAGACGACATCAGAAGTTACTCCCGATGCCGTCAGGATTTCATAGCGACGGCGTCACTACAATGTGTGACGGCGTCACAGTAGCCAACAAAGAGAAGCCGTTGGAAGATTCGACGGGCTGACGGTGCCACAAAGCCCTAACGACGCCGTCAGGACCCAACTTCTATATATATAAACCTTTATTTTTCTTATTTTCGTATGGAAACTTGGGAGAACCTTTGTAGTAGATATTATAGTTGATTTTTAAGGTTTTTTAACCATTGTGTACTCATTGTTACTCCATGTTTAATTGAAGTGAAGTTCCTTTACCCTTTTAATCATTCAATATGTCTATGTGTTGTTTGATTAATTGTTCTTCGCTTTCAATTAACATGCTTGGCTAAACTAAATTAGTGTTTGCTTATGATTGCATGAAACTTAGTTTGTAATCTCTTTTTATATTACTTCTTGTTAGTGGTGTGCGCATTAGGCTCTAGAAAACTAGCCATTTGATCTCCATATTATAGCGAAGACGTCTAGGGAAACGTGATTAGGTTAAGAGGATACCCACATTCTAGATCTTCATATCTAGTTTTTCGTAAGGGTGGATTCCTAGTTAAGTATTTAGTGTGCGTGAATTTACTATTGGATGTCAGCGGTGTCTACAGGTAACCACCATCTAGTTTGTCACGTAGATAGCGGACTTGACCAACCCACTACTGAATTAGGGGAATACTTACACATTACACTAGCGAGGGTGACGGGAAATAGAATTAGAGAGAGCAACTAGGGAGTAGTGCATGATTAGGTGAACATATTTTTTAACCATACGAGTTTGCCACATTTACTTTTCAGCATAACTAGAATAGAATTATGAGTAGTTAGTAGTTTAATCAACCCACTATTCAAACCTAAGATTTTACTAGCTTTCTAAAAAGCATAAAAACACAAAAACAGTCTTCCCTCAATCCTTAGACCTTAGTAACGTACAATTCGTGCCTACCCAAACTATTCCCCTAGAGAACGATAATAACCCCCTGAGTCTTGCCTATACTACACTACAACGGTTATGTACTCTGCCTAGGAGGGTTGTGAAATGCGTTGCAACCCACCGCATTAAGTTTTTAGATTTACTATTATTGGATTATGAATGAGGGATTAGAATCAAGGAAGAAACCGTCGAATCTCAATAAGACTTATAACTTTGTTGGAAGAGTTAGAGGTATAAAGGTCTTCGTGGGTAATTTTACATATGAATGTAATTTTATGGTTCTAGAAGATGTTAGTAGTGTCATAGACCATTATCTAGGTGGGATGGTATTAGGAAAGGCGTTTGTAAAAGAGTCTAAGCTTATTTATGATAAAGAAGAGGAAACTGTCATGTTTGAGAAGAACAATGAAAGAGTGACATTTAAGATGCCTCATAAGATGGAAAGATTTAAGGATATTGATGAGTTTTCATTTTATACATTTTTTCGAGGTCATTTAACCCTCTAAATCATACAAATATGCCCAAAATACGTGCTTAATAGTCTCTTTTTGTGTTTTTGGCATTTGAGAAGCTTTTGGAGGATATACACGTGACTTGGACTCAATTTAGGAAGAAACGGGACAAGATTCCTACTTTACACGAAGTGGTTTCAAGAATAGGCATATAGTGCCTGGAGACGGCGTCGTAATTCCTAGCGACGTCGTCAGAACGTATAAGAGACGACATCAAAATTTGTGTGTCGGTGTTAGGATGTAACTGCCTCAAAAGAAACCCTAGAAGATTTGGCGAAGCGACGGCGTTAGAAATCTTGCGACGTCGTCGCGGCCTATTTCCTATATATACAAACTCGATTTTAGGGTTTTAAGTGGGGAACTTGTGTAACTTTTGAGAAACGATTATTATTATTACCCTTTAACTCATGTTTTAATCAAGTGAAGTCATTTATCCTTTAATCTTTCAATATATGTATGTAACGTCTGATTAATTTATGTTCTTCGCTTCTCTTTAACACGCTAGGCTAGATCCATTAGTATTTACTTATGATTGCATGATACTTAGGTTGTAAATCCTTTTAATAATACTTCTTGTGATGGATATGCGCGTTAGGCTCTAGGAAATTAGCTATAAAATATTACATAGACGACGGATTCGTGTAATCTGTTCATGATGTAGGAAATACTTATACAGATCATCACAAGTGTGACAAAGCAATAGGATTAGGAGAAGCAACCTGAGGATTAGTGAATGATTAAGTAAATACATTTGTTTATCATACAAGTTCCCACCAAATTAGTTTAGATTAAATATTAGTTTAATTAGTTTAAAACCAAAACCCCCTCAAAACCAGAATTTTACCCACTTTCATAAAATATAAAAATACAAAAATAATCTTCTTTCAACCCTTTAGATCTTAATTAGGTTTAGTTCAAGCCTTCGCATGCTATTCCCCTAAAGAACGATAACAACCCCCGAGTCCTTGCTATACTACATTGCAACGATTAGGTACTCTGCCTAGGGGATTGTAAAACTCTTTGCGAGTTCACAAGACCCGCATCAAGTTTTTGGCACCGCTGCCAGGGAATAGTATAGGTTTCAAATTTTATTATCTTAGATCTACTCGCTTAATTCCTATCAAGTGAGATTTTAATTTTTGTCAATTAGCTTTCTTTAGTCTCTCTTTACTTTGTGTCATTTGTTTTGTAAATCTTTTTCGTTGACCTCCATGGAAAACAAAAATGTCGTCCGTACCTTAGGAGACTATTCCAGACCTAGCCATGAGGGCTAACGAAACACCATTGAGCTCCCCGATGGGAACAATGTGGTGCCTTTGGGATCCGACACCGTCCGGTTGGTGCAAAATGGATGCTCTTTCCATGGACTTCGATCCGAGGATCCAAACCAACATCTTAAGGATTTTCTCAAACTTATGGACTCATTTAACCTTGATGTTGCAAATAGGGAAAGGACGCGCCTGCGTTTATTTTAATTTTCCCTTCGCTATCAAGCTAGCTGTCACACCCCCAAACGGGGCCTGGACAGAATACGTGTTCGGAGGCGTGATGTCATTGCATACATCGCACAAGATCAAGTAAATGACCACTATATTGTGACAACCATGACTTGAGCAGGTTAGTCAAACAGTTAGTGTTGACTTAGGTGCCTGTTGTAATGTATGGTTTATGTGATTTGATGTGTTTATGTGTGTTTATATGTGTTTATGAGGTATTGGTAATCAATCTATTGAGTGTGATCATCTCAATGAGATTGGAATGGTGATGAAGTTGGTTGAGTTAATTTCGTTCACTTTTGAGTGACAAGGAAATGATTATTGAGATTTGAGCATTTCCGTGTTAAATGTGTAAGTATTATTACGTATACGTATTTTTGTGTTAGTAATTTAAGATAAGTTTAGGTTTTGGGGGTTAAGTTAAGAGAAATGAGTTATTTGATGGAGAAATTTCATTTTAATCACTTATAGTGATAATGGAATTGATTGGGTATTTTGAGAGAATTGTTTTGGTTAATATGTGGATGCCTAGGTGATGAATTAAAATGAGAAGCATGTCATTGTGAAAGAAATGAGTTGTTAAAATAAGAGAGTTTTTGGTAAACTTTCCATATATAGAAAGTGAATTTGGAAATGAAAAGTTATTTTTAGAAAGTATTTTCAAGCAAAATGGTTTACCAAATTAGCTTAGTTTTTTATAAAACTTAAGGTATTGAAGGTAATTAATTAATAAAAAAAATTAAATATTTTTTTAAGGCATGAATAGTAAATACGAAAATTAAAGGGAAAAAGAAAAGAAAAAAAAATAAAAAGGAATCCTAATTGATATTTAATACTAATTAGGGATTATCTAGTACATTATATATAGCCTATAAATACAAAACAAAATCCCAAACCCTTCCCCCTTGTAAAACCGGTCGAACCAAAGAGAAGAGAGAAAAAAAATTAGGGTTTTCTTTTAAGGTATTTTCTAATCCTTGTTTAATTCTAGTTATTAATTTTTAATTAATGTAATTTAAACTTGATGGATTAGGGTTATAAAATTAGGGTTGTAAATTAGGGCTTTGATTTTTCTGGAAGTTTATGATGTTATAATAATTGTTTGATCATTAGTTTAATTGGTTGCAAGATTTGATCGTGTATTTAGGTCTAGATCGCCCGAATGAGTTGTTTAATTAAACTGCAGAATTTTAGGCAGTTTTGTAACTAGCATAACTCAATCATAAAAGATCAAATAAATAATTTACAACATACTGGAGATAACCTCAGAGAGTCTACTTTCCAGCAAAGTTGTCCTTGTGAGTTTTTATGGTCGGGAAGTGGGTCAAAAGGTCGTTACAAAATCAGTGTGTAAAACAGTGACGAATTTCAGTTGTGGTTTTGATTTTTCTAAAAATACTTAGACATCTATTTAGAGGATCTAAATCACGTGGAAGTTAGTTCATATAGTGTGTGTGACCCTTGAATTTTTGCTAAGGCTGTAATGAGGTCTAAATTGGTTATCTAACGTCATACTTTTAGGAGGTCAGAAGCTAGGCGAATTCTGGGCACTTTGGATTAATAAATTTCTAAAGGGTATTTGTAAAAGGGTAATGGATTTGGGAGAGCTAATAGAGGTTCATAAGACATATAAGTAGCATGGTGAATTTTGGTTTGAATTATTGAGGTGTTTAAGTGGTACGTTTAGGACGCATAAGTGAGTATAAAATTCTGCTCAAAACTAGAAAATTTAAAGTGTAGTATTGAAGTGTAAATGGCATATGTAAGAGTTGGAAAAGGGTTAAATCAAGTATAGAATTATGGTAGATGTCTTAGATATCCATCATAGTTGAGGTTACATCATATTGGGTTGAATGCCTAATTGATGGTAGCTTATTGTGTGCTTAATTGTTTAGATTATCCGTGAAGTATTTGTGAAGCTTTTGTTGAATTCTTTTGGGAAGCTAAGCATCAGGTGAGTTTCATAGCCTCTTTTTTATGTTTTCTTGGGGTGAAAATGATACATGACTATTGTATGTTATGTGCTACTTGCTTTTATGGTATGAATTGCTGTGCTTGAGCGTGATCGTCTCATGGCATTTATGGATTTGTTTAGTAGTAAGCGTGATCGTCTTATTACTGTGAGTTGTTGATAGTGAGCGTGATCGTCTCATTATTGTGAATGGATTTTGTGCTTGAGCGTGATCGTCTCAATGCGTTCATGGATTGTTGTGGATCGGGGAATGCGTTCTGTTCCAATGTTTGTGATGATTGAGCGTGAGCGTCTCAATGTGGATTGATGTGATTGCATGTTAGCTTGTATGATAGTATGTTGTATGTCTTGCTATGTTATGTTTTATTTATCACAGTAATTAGATTTAAAAGATTGATTTGTGTGTCTTAAACCTATAACTCTCACCAACCATTGTGTTGACGTTTTAAGCATCATTTTCAGGTGTGAAGTCATGAGGATTCTTAAGATAGTGAGAAGTGGCTAGAAAGAGACCTTAAGATGATCTTGAAGTTTATATGTGGATGTTTAGCATTGTATGGATATATGTTGCATGTCTCTTATTGACGAGAACTTCCTTTTTATCAATAAAGACGCCTTATATGTTTTACTTAGTTATGGGTATTGTTATGACACTTTGTGTCTATACTTTACTTTATTGTATGCATTTTAGTATTCTCTATATAGACGCCATTGTGTTGTGATGATATCCATTCTCGTTATGCCTCGCGTTTCCGCCTTGGCGGGGTGTGACAGATTGGTATCAGAGCCTATGGTTATAGAGAACTAGGTGGTTGAGCCTAGACTATAGCTTAAGGGTCCCTCATATAGTTGCATTTTAGGGCATAAGTGTTTGTGTACGTATATATCGTATGTTCCCGCTACCTAAAAGCTTTGAATTCTTTCTATTTTGAATTACTACTATATAATATGAAATATATACTTTTTCATTATGGGGATCTAATAGTATATACCCCTTTGTTATTATTTTAGTCATGTCTTCCCCTGCCCTTAGGAGATATCATTGGGAGATTGTTTACCTCACTAGACCCGCAGAGTTGGGTGACTTTTAAGAGAGAAAAGTCAAACCCAAGCGAGGCTCAACATAAGTTTATTTCGTTTTTTACCTCGATGCATTGCTATAATTGAGGATTGCTTTGATATTTTAGGTCACGATGTGACTTCTGTTTTGTTTGGTCGATTGGGATTTTATGGTTCGTTAGATGGATTATCATGTTTGGGTTATATTTGGATTATTATTTAGTGCTATGTGGTAGATGTGTGTTATCATTGAGAGGTGTGGTCTTGGAAGTAAGTACGCGTGTGCAAAAGGTGCAATTATAATTATGGTCGCGAACATAATTATAAAGGCAACACACACGTGGACTTGTGACTTTGATTGCATTGATCATTGTTGCTTGTATGTATTATGTAAGGATGTAAGTCTGGATAGTTGTGTAGATGGTAGTGTAGATGTGATGTGAGATCCTGTTGAGGATGGTTGTGTGGTTAGAGAATTCCTCTCTTAACCGATTGGGCGATTATATTAGGTTGGGTTGCGTAGATGGTAAGGTTCCCTTTCATCTATCGTTTGCGGATACATCGGATACCTGTTGGTATTGTCGTCGCGATTCTTAAGTTGGTTCGTTAGCTCGTTGTTCGTTGAGATATCCAACGCTCGTGTTGGTATTCTAGGGTGTTATCATAGAACTGGTGTTCTATGTTCTCCGTTGAAAAATTCTGAAATTTTTTTCTAAAAATACTTTACACTATAAAAATCCTACGAAAAATAAGAAACAAAAAATTAGCTTATTAATAAGCTCGAAATAAGCTGTTTACAGCTTTTGAGCTTATAAGCCAAAAACTACTATAAGTATGCAAGCCCTTGAGTCTTTAACGAAAAAGACCAAGGCCCAATCGTTGGAGAGTATGTACAGAAAGGGAAATTGTATCGAGAGGTCTCGGGTTCGAGTCTTGCTCACCCGGACCTCTTGTCTTTCCCCTTTTTTTTTTTGAAAACTCAAAGAAGCAAAGTTGTTAAGCTCGTGGGGCTTAACAACTTTGTCTACTACAACTTTTTGTGATAAGCTGTGAATAAGCTTAAAAATAAGCTTAAAGTTGACAGAATAGCTTAAAGGCTTAAAGCTAGATTTTGGCTAAGTCATTTTGGACTTGTGGTTGTTTTAAGCTAGGACTAAGGACTAAATAAGCTAAAAGGAATCTAAACCTAACTGAGATAAGCTAAAAAGGCTTAAAGCTTAGACTAATAAGCTGTTGAAAACAGCTTATGATGACAGAACTAAAGTAAAGCTTAAAAAGGCTAAAAGACTAAGCTTGGCACGTAAATAAGCTAGCAAAAAGGGAATAAGCTTAACAACTTGACTAATCTATCTAAATAAGCTATTTGGACACAAGTGAGCTTATGAAATAAGCTCAATAAGCCAGAAAAGAAAAATAAGCAACCCTACACCTAGGAAATGCAAAAACAGTCAAAAGCCAAGATTGGGTTTAAAAATAAGCCATCATATAAGCTCACTAAGGTCTGAAACTTAGAAGGCTTATACAAGAGCTTATAAGCTCTTGAAATAAGCCAAGAGATTAGGCTTAAGTGGACTTAAAAGCTAAGAAAAAGGGGCTTAAAGTCTCCCCTTTGCACCAGGGGAGCTTTAAGGCTACTCTCAAGGGCTTATTTGACAGCTTAATAAAAGCTGTCAAACCTGAGTTTGCTAAATGAAAAAGGCTTTTGTCTTTTTAAAACTGTTACAAACAAAGACTTGGTGATTTTTGACTTACAAAGTCAAAAGACAAAGAGGGTTTTGACAGCTTTTTAACACACACAAAACACACCTTTTTTGATACTCAAACTCAAACCACAAGTGCTTAACTAAATAAGCACTTGTGGTGTTTTCTAAAAGTCACAGTTAACAAAAATGGTTTATAAAAACTTTGAAAAACAATTTTCAATCTTAAAAACTCTTAAAAACAGCTTAAACAAGCTTAATAATCTAAACTAAATCTATTTTGATGACCATAACCCAAACCACAACCAATTTTGACCCGTTTTGAATGTTATCCCAAACACCCCTTAATTTCTAAAAATGGGTTTTAACACTTTTAAAAAACTGTTTTAACTCATAATCCTTGAAGAGAGTAGACAAATAAGCATTAAACAACCTAGATAAACAATAATAAGCAGGAAATAAGCACTCTAATTAGCTAAAACATAATAAGCTAAGAAAATCTAAAAATTGAGACTTTAAAAGAGAGAAATGTAATTACCTTTGTCCAAGCTTTTACAAGGACCTTTTGACCCCTCAAGGGCTTTCAGCTACAAGCTCTGGCTTATAAATAAGCCAGTGAATAAGCCAATAAGCTCTTCCAACTTTAGCTTATCTTCCAAATGGCTTATTCTTGATTTTTTAAAGCAAAAACTTATAAAACTATGAACTATGAAGAGTTTAAGTTTTATAAGCTTATTCAAACTTCTATAAGAGCTTATAGAAGCTTATTTACCAAATATAAATATAATTTAAGCCGTTTGACAATACAACTCCAAATTGGGTATAAAACCTTAATACTTTCAAGACTTCATTAACTTTTAAAATAGTACAAAGAGCTTACAATAAGCTGTAAATAAGCTTGAAAGAAACATAAAAAAGAGACTTAATTTAAAGGAAAATAAAACTTCTACTCTACATACTAAAATCGGCTCACATAGCCTTCTATTTATACTAAACCCTAAACCTTCAAACTTGCAAAGTGTTTTTCTTCTGTGAGAGGCTCCAAAGTGTTAATCCCAGCCATCCATTGCCATTGTGCTTCTTTGGATTAATCATAGCCATTGATTCGGCCAAGTTTAATGTGAAAAGTAGGATTGCCAACATGGAAAGGTGTGATTTTTGGTGGGAATGGTAGTGGAGGAGGGGGAAGGTGTTTACCCATGGTGGTGGTGAAAGTTTACAGGGTAAAAACGGGGTTACACACCCGTGAGTTGTGTTGGGGGGAAAAAAGGAGCGGGAAAAGTTGTTTGAGTATAACAGGGCAAAGGTTTTAGGGTTTGACAGCTTTGGTCCTCCAAAGATGTATGGGTGTTTGCACCCATGGTCCTTGTGGTTAAATAACTTTGGGGACTTGGCAAAACAAGTCCCCAAGAGTTATAGGGCATAAGTTTGGGGTTTTGACAACATAAGCCCCTCATGGTTATAAGGGGTATTACAAACTTAGTCCTTGTGGTTAAAACCTGTTTTGGGACTTGGCAAGATAAGCCCTCCAACCTATATATGTTAATTTCATACGTGGTCCTTGTGTATTATAACTTTTAGGGGGTTGGCAGTTTAACCCCCTCAAGTTATACTTCTCTTGAATTAATTCAGTCCGAGTTTGTATTTTTTTCTTCTTTGATTTTTTTTTATTTTTATAATTTTGTATATGTTATAAAATTGTGACACGGAAAATACGGAACGAAAAATATAAAGTTTAACAGGTCAAAAGTATGAAACTGTCAAAAATTACGGAACAGAAACTGATAAAAAACTGCGTTGCACTGTAAAAAGGAGGGTACAAAAGGAATTTTTGTACTTTTTTGGTATTTTTTGACGGGCCAGGGGGTAGCAATAGTAGCACCCAATTTTTATTTGTTACGATTTTATAAAGAACCGTTTATAAATAACCGTACCAAATGACATTTATTTGGTACGGTTTTATAAATAAACGTACCTAAATAAGTTTTTTTTGGTACGGTTTCTTTGAAAACCGTACCAAATGACACTCTTTTTATGTTTTGGTTCGTTTTCTCACTAACCATATCAAAAACGCGTACCAGAAAATGTTTTGTGTAGTAGTGTCGCAAAGATTCAAATTGTTAACTGATGTGCGCCTTCAGAGAGCTGAGGTGCACATCTTGATAAAGTTGCTTCAACAATTTTAGTCAAGTGAATTCCTTATCAATTCAACCAATTATATTCGTCCTCACATAATTGGTTAACATTAATTGTTCATAGATTTCTCGCGAATAGACATACATTGTCTATGCATTTTCTCAGTTCCTCAAGATATCTTGATTTACATCAAGAATCTTCTGAGGAAAATACTTGTACTTTAGTGTTGGATTATAATTCAATACCACCAAGCAATATCTCTCCTTTTTTTATGCTTTTAATCATCTTACTTTTCATATGGTCTTAAGCCTAGGCGCAACTTAATGCAACACAATATCATTCATAATTTCTCACTTGTTCGAAACGCCGTCAAACGAGATTATTATCCTGTAGTTACGAGTAGCCATGTTACTTAAATGATTACATCCCCTTTATCACAATTAATGAATGTTATGAGATAGATCCGCCGCTATTTAGTGCACATGTCAAAGTTATTTCGTGATCTTATACCTTGTGATAATCCTTGCACGAAATACATGTTGCTACTCCTTGCAAGTCTAACGGTCCAGTCAGGTTCTCTAAGACTGCATATAAAAGTCGCCGTTGGTATGATTGCGCGTGATTTACTATCTCGGGTTTTATCCAACACATATTTTTCTTGAAAAATTATCAATAAGAAAAATAATATTACCAAGCATAAATTCAAGATCAAAAACATGTTATATCATGCATCTAAAGTTATTAATGAAGACAATTTACTGAATTCATAACAGCTATTAAACCCTATCATTTCTCTTATAACACTAGGATCTGTACAGTCCCATCACAAACATTACGCTATGGTATATCTACCTTGTGACGGCTTATAGGTGTTTTGCCACACCAATTGCCTCCCTGAGTCAACTCAGGACTGAGACTCCGACACCAGTCATGCATATTTAGTCTCCTACTAGCCTTGGGTACGCTTTGGCGTAATGCCAATAGATCGCACCATAAAAGCCAGTAGCACTTCAATTCATTAATATATGATATGGCATATTGTTGGACCAATAATGTTATAGAAGCAAAGTTAGGGATACTTTAGTATATATTTATATTATGTATTTATATAATTTCGGTATAAACCGAAATTAGTATTGAGTTGGGTCTTAGATAACGGTATAAACCGTTTTAATAGAGTCGTGTCTTTTACTTTTAGTGAATCGATGTGCGTCTTTGTTCTATCAGACATGAAGGCAGCGATTCAAAGGGTATATATAGGTCAGTATGTAATCAAACAAAGATATCCAATATATGTGAATCAATCAATAGAAAATATATTACCTGTGATTTTGCAAGTTTTGTTCCAACAGTGGGGTCTTCTCAGACTTTACCATCAAGAAGCATGAGCACGAGTACAAATTCAATCACCATGCAACCAACAATGCCTATGCTAA